>PVJA010027439.1:9590-28643 GCA_004027025.1 Myocastor coypus
GTCTCGAACTCGCACCGATCCTCCTGCCTCAGCCTCCCGAGTGCTGGGATTACAGGCGTGCACCACCACGCCCAGCAGCATCACTATATTTCTAAAGAAATATCAAATATCTTAGACTTAGCTTGAAATTGGTATTTTCCATCAATCGATATTCTAATAAATCCCTACACATTTTTATGCAGACATTTAGAAATCCAAGTATGTACAAAATTGTCGCTGGTGAAGGCTATGGTACTTTGCTTAGTCTCTTACTCTCAAATAATACTCTTTTTTTTTGTTAATCAACAATTTACTTGAGAGAGAGTATAGCAGTAACTGAGTTTACATTAGAAACAGCACAGATCTAAAAGAACACAATGACAGGCATTCCAAGCATAGTTTTAGTGGTGCACACTGTTATCTTGAATGCGAAAAGCCTTTTGAAGGTTCTTAGGACCTTTGTACAGGAGTGCATAATTTTGCTTCTCCTATGTTTCCTCTCTTTTCTGCTTCCAGTAACTTCGTTGTTTAACCCATGAGTCTTTCATTTTCATTCAGCTGTGTTAGGCCCTTATGTTTTTATTTCTTCTTTAGAGCAATTAAACTAGGGAGACTGTATGATATTTACATGTGTACATCTGGTTTATTTTGTTTATGAGTATTTGTTCAATATACATCCATTTATAATGAAATCTTCCAATTTATCATTTTTTATAGCTGAGTAATATTCCATTGTGCAAAACTACCACATTTTTTCAACCATCCATCCAACATGGGCATTTTGGTAGTTTCCAAGATTTGGCTATTACAAATTAGGCTGCTATAAACATAGGGGCACAGATATCGCTATTGTATGATGTTTTCAGTTCTTCTGGGAAAATTCCCACTAAGGTGATAGCTGTATTGAATGGAATTTTCAGTTCTAGTTTTTAAGGAGACTCCAAACTGCTTTCCATAATGGTTGCACCAATCTGCACTCCCACCAGTAGTAGAGAAGGGTTCCACTTTCCTCACAGCTTCTCCAACATTTGTTGTTGGTTGAGTGTGATGGCATTCCCTTGTGCACCTTCTAATCTATTCCACTGATCCTCTGGTCCAATTTTTGCCAATAACATATCGATTTTATCATGATAGCTCTGTCGTATAATTTTAGGTCAGGAATTGTAATGCCTCCTGTCTTGCCTTTGTTGCCAACAATTGTTTTTGCAATTATGGGTCTTTTTTAGTTCCAAATAAATTTTAGGAATGACTTCTCCAGATCTGTGAGGTACGTTGATGGTATTTTGATAGGAATTGCTTCAAATCTGTATAATAATGTAGGGAGTATGGCAATCAGTCACAATGTTGGTTCTTCCTATCCAGGAGGAGAGAATATCTTTCCATTTTCTGAAATCTTCTAGGATCTCTTTTTGCAGAGTACTGTCGTTTTCACTGAAAAGGTCTTTTACTTCTTCAGTTAGGCTAATTCCTAAGTATTTCATTTTCTTCAGTGATATCATAAAAGGTACTGTTTCTCTAATTTGTCTCTCAGTGTGTTTGTTATCTGTGCAGAGGAATGCCGTTGACTTTTTGGTGTTGACTGTATAACCCGCTATGCTACTGAATTTGTGTATTAATTCTAGTAGCTCCTTGGTGGAGTTTTCTGGGTTTTCCAAGTAGATTATCAAGTCATCTGCAAATAGTGATAGTTTTACTTCTTTACCTATCTTATTTCTTTTATTTCTTTTTCTTGTCTAATGGCTGTAGCTAATGATTCCAGAACTATACTGAATAGAAGTGGAGATAGGAGCATCCTTGTCTTGTGCCATATTTGGGACTAAAAGACTTCAGTTTTTCCCCATTTAGAATTATGCTAGCTGTTGGATTGTGGTAGATGGCTTTTATCAGGTTGAGGTACAGGCCCTCTATTCCAATTTTCTGTAGGACTTTGAACATGAGTGTTGGACTTTGTCAAATGCCTTTTCAGTATCAATTGAAATGATCATGTGATTTTTAGGTTTGGCTCTATTGATATGGTGTATTGCATTTATAGATTTGCATATATTGAGCCATCCTTGCATGCCTGGGATGAACTGTACCTGATCATGGTGTATAATCTTCTTGATAATTTGTTGTACTGTAGTGGTGAGTATTTTATTGAAGATTTTTGCATCTATGTTCATGAGAGAAATTGGTCTTTAGTTTTTTGGTTTTTTTTTTTTTTAGTTGCATCCCTCTCTAGTTTTGGTATCAGTGTAATACATGCCTCTGGGAATGATTTTGGTTGCATTTTTAATTTTGTTGAAGTGTTTGAGCAGTGTTGGCATTATGCCTTTTATAAATTTGTTGTAGAATTCAGTGGTGAGTCCATCAGGTCCCAGAGTTTTCTTTGTTGGTAGGCTATTTATCATATTTTGTATTTTATTGCCTTTATTGGGTTATTGAGAGTTCTTATATATTCTTCACTGAGTTTGAGTAATTTGTACTTTTCTAGGAATCTGTCCATTTCATCTGTATCTTCAATTCTGTGAGAGTAAAGATTCTCAAAGTACCTATTTATGATCCTTTATGATTTATGGATCTCTACTGGGTCTGTAGCAATTTCCCCCTTTTCATTACTTATTGCTTGAATTTGAGTCCTTTCTTTCCTCATTTAGATGAGGTTAGCTAGGGGATTATTAATTTTGTACAGTATTTCAAAGAACCAGCTGTTTGATTTATTAATTCTTTGTTTTGTTTTCTTTCTCTCAATTGAATTAATTTCTGCTCTAATCTTTATAATTTCCTCCCGTCTTTGGGTTTTCGATTTCGTTTGCTCTTCTATTTCTAGTTGGTTAAGGTGTTGCCCAAGAGTATTTATTTGTTTTAATTCTGTATTCTTAATGTGTGAGTTCAGAGCTATAAATTTCTACCTAAGAATTTATTACATCCCATAAATTCTCGTATGTTGTGTTTGAATTTTCATTAAATTCTACATATTGCTTGATTTCTTGTTTAATTTCATCTGTAACCCACTGGTTGCTGAGATGAATGTTGTTTAACTTCTGTGTATTTCTGGAGTTCTTGTGGTTTTTTTTTTTGTCATTTATTTCCAATTTCATTGAATTGTGGTCAGATAATCTGCATGGGATAATTTCTGTTTGCTTGCATATACTTAAGCATGAGCTATGTACTAATATGTGGTCTATTTTGGAAAATGTCCCATGTCCAGCTGAAAAAAAAATGTGTATTCTGAAGTGGTGGGATGGAACACTCTGTGTATGTCTACTAATTCCAGTTGTTCCACATTCTGTTTCAGTTCTTCTATTTCTTTGCTAATTTTGTGTCTGATCTATCTTTTTTGGATAAGGGGATCATAAGGTCTCCTGTTAAGATTATGGTATTTGATATTAAAATTTTGATGTCCATTAAGGTTTGCCTTATATAATTTTCTGCCCCAGTGTTGGGTGCTTATATATTTATGGCTGTTACTTCTTTGCCTTGAATTTTTCCCCTAGCCAATATGTAGTGGCCTTCTGTATTTCATTTGATCAATCTTGGTTTGAAGTTTAGACTGTCCGAAAACAGGATTGTGACCGCTGCTGCTTTTTTTTTTTTTTTTTTTTTTTTTTTTTTTTTTTTTTTTTTTTTTTTTTTTTTTTTTTTTTTTTTTTTTTTTTTTTTTTTTTTTTTTTTTTTTTTTTTTTTTTTTTTGAGGTACTGAAGCATGTAGTACTGTTTTCTATCCTTTAACTTTTAGCTTATGAGTTTCTTAATGAGTTAAGTACATTTCTTGTGTACAGCATATTGTTGGATTTTGCTTCCTTATATACTCTGCAAGTCTATTACTTTTAATTGGAGAGTTGAGTCCATTTACATTGATGGTTATAATTGAAATATGTTGGCTTATGATTGACATGATGTTTACTTACTACTGTTTATCCTTTTTCTCCTGTGTTTAATTGAGTACCTTACTTGGTGGGATCTATCTGTTCTCATTTCTTCAGTTGAAGTCATTTTGGTCCTTCTCTAAAATATTTTTACTATACCTTGTAGGGTTGGCTTTGACATCATGAAATTCTTTAGTGGTTCATTGTCATGGAAGTATTTTACTTCTTCCCCATACTTGAAAGAGAGTTTTGCCAGGCATACCAGTCTGGGCTGAAATTTATTTTATGGAGGAATTGAAGGACTCTGCTCCATGCTCTTTTTCACTTCATGGTTTGTGAAGAGAAATCTGCCATTATTCTGATGAGTTTTCCTTTAAATATGATGTGTTTCTTTTCTCTAGCAGTTTTTAGTATATTATTCTTCTGCCAAATTTCTGGAATCTTGACTGTTATATCTCTGGGTGTGTTTTTATTCAAGTTTATGTTATTAGGGGTTCTGTATGCTTCAGTTACCTGAATGTCCCATTCTTTTCTCATATTTGGGAAGTTTTCTGCTATTACTTCTGCCCATACTCTTTTTGTGTCATTTGTGTTGGCTTTTTCCTTCTCATTGACTCCTATTAATCTAAGGTCGTTCATTTGTGCATCATCTTGAAGATGTTGAATTATTTTTTTCCTGCATCATGGTTTTTTAAGAGATTCTTTCTTACCTTTTCACTAGCTGCGAATGTGTCTTTAATATCTGAGACTCTATCTTCACTTTCCTTCATACAGTGTTGCCAGCTTGTGATTGAGATTTTATTTTCTTGCATATCTCTTTGAAACTGTTTCATGCGATCTCTTTCTTCCTATATTGCTCAATCAGCGAATCCATCATTTTTCTGTTCTCTTTAATTTTTTATCAATGTGTTCTTTAGTAGTACTGAAGTCTCTCATTAGAGGTATCCTTTCTTTCTGTAGTTCGGATATTATTTCTGCTCTGTTCTCCTCTGTACTTTTCTGTATTTGATCCCCTACTTTATATGTGACTAATTTAGAGATGTCTTTTTTCACTTCAGAGGTTATTTCTGGTCTGGTTTCCTCTCTATGTTTCTATAGTTGTTTTTCTACTTCAGACTCTATTAATTCATGCATTTCTTTTTTTACCTCAAATGTTAACTCTGATCTGAGTTGTTCTATAGTTTTCTGCACTTGTCTGTCTACCATGAATGCTACCGATTCAGAGATTTCATCTACATGCTTCCCATTTTCTTCCATGTTAGTGTCTTCTGTATTTGTTTTTTGTGGACTCAGGACCTGAGATTCGATTTTGCTTCTTGTCTTTATCATTTTTTATAGTAATGACTCCGCACTCTGGTAAACTTATACAGTTAGTGCTGATGGAAATTTGGGTCTGGATCCAGAAAGCTTGTTCCCCTCCAGACATACCTGGCTGTGAGTTGGAGCTCAGGCAGCTGGCTACCAGGAGGTCCTGTGGGTCAGGATGGTGGTAGACCATGTGGGGACAGTAGGTGGCCATGTGGGCACTGTGGGTGTAGTCGGGGTTCAGGCAGTTGTCAAGTTGGGGGATGAATGCTGCCTGAGAAAGTTCTTACCTTGTGGACCTGAGCCCTGGTAGGGAAAGTGAATGGAATCAGAGTTCATGCTGTTGATGTGTCAGGGGATGGGCTCAGGCTGAGTCCATTGGGAGGCTTGGTAGGATGGCGGGTGGGGTCCAGGCCGAGTTTGGGGATGTCCAGTCAGGTCTGGGCCCTGGAATTTGGGCTGGATGCCGCACAGCCTGTCAGAATGATGCACTGGTCCGAGGATGGCAGACCAGGTCTGGAGACTGGAGTTTGGGCCAGATGCCGCACAACCTGTCATAATTGCACGTGAGTCTGGGGATGGTAGGTCAGGTTCAGTGACTGGAGTTTGGGCTGGACGCCACATGGCCATTCAAAACATCACGCTGATCTGGGCTGGAGTTCAGAGATAGCGGGTCATATCTTGGGGCTGGAGTTTGGGCTAGGAGCCGCACAGCCAGTGGGAATGGCGCATAGATCCGGGGATAGCTGGTCAGGTCAGGGGCCTGGAGTTTGCACCGGTCACTGCGTGGCCAGTTGGAATGGTGTGCTAGTCTGGGCTGGAGTTCAGAGATCAAAATTTTCTTTATTAGTGATATTTTCCTTGTTGGAACACAATATGTGACATCCACAACTTGAATGAGGAAAAGTTTAATTTAGATATATTTTAAGATGCTTCAAGCCATTACTGACTGCTCTGAAGCAGAAACATACTGCCAAAAGTACATAACTGGATGAACATGATTAGTTCATGACAACAAAGAAGTAGTATAGATGAACTATGCCAAAAGGAAGGGGGCGAGTGACTAAATATACCCAAAGTCCTGCCTGCATGAAACACCCACATATTCCCAGAATTGTGCTCCACCAGTCACCAAAGTGTCCCTCAAAACAATCAATTTGAAACAATGATGTTTAACTGTTACAGTGCCCAAACTCAAACATAATGTTCAAACACAGAAAATCCTTAAAAATTATTCAATCCAGATTAAGTCTTGTGCTGCAGAGTGTACAAAATTAAAATCTATATTCTTTGCTAGCAGTCTCTTTAGTATGGTACTACTTTTACATAAGGTGAAGTCTATCAGATCCAATTATGTAAGTAATGGAAGGCTGAGTTTCTCTGAAGCAGCATTAAGAGAGATTTCTATATCAAGTAATTTGTCTCATATTGGTAAGAGGCGTAGTACCAAGTATTGGGGGGGTGTTTGTTTTGATTACAGCAGGTACGCTATGGTCCTGTAAGGCCAGTAGTATTAAGAACATTCTGATTATGGTCATTTTTAAAATTGGTGTAGTAGTTATAAGATTCTGGAGCTAGAAGCCTCCTGGTGTAGAGGAAACAAGCACTTCCTAGGATTTAGTAATACAACCTGGTTTGGAGATTTGATCAAGGAAGCTTAGAGGTTTTTTTTTTCTTAAGCTCTTCTAATGATTCTTAATTACTAAGAATTTTTAAGTACATAATTTGTCCAAGTTTTAAAGGTTGAGGTAGGAAAAGATGAAGCCGCTGAAAAGACAGTCTAGTCACAAAGGATTTTATATGTCATTGTTGTACGGAATTTGGAATTTCATATATAGATAATTTAGATTCAGTAGATAATCTTAAATTGAATTTTCAAACTTGAACTTTAGCTAGATCAGTTTTACACAACATGTGGGCTATACATGAGTATTAGTCCCAGATTGTTTGCTAGGAGTCCACAGTAAGTATAGAAATTGAGAATAAGTACTTTAAAAATCATTGCTGCTGCATTCAAGTGAATGATCAGTTGACTTTGACAAGCTACTGGTCTGTTTCTGTTGGAAAAAAAAGGAAAAACTGGTCATCATGATTTGATGATAAATACTGCGTTTGTTCCGGATGTTATATGAATGTTGAAATGAGATTCCAGATATTATTTGGAAGTTGAAATGAAATTAGGGAAAGAAATAAGGAGCTTTCTAGGCAAGATGTCATAGTTATCTTACATTTGATATACCATTGTGGTGTACATATGCAACAGAGGGAAATGAAAAAACCAACAAGCAAAAAATATAACCAAACATGAAAAATAGAAGACAGAACACAAATCTAATATAGTGACATTCTTGTGAGATAGAAAAGGAGAAAATGATTTGAAAGCAGAAAATAATATATGTCTAGAGCATCTTCCAAAACAGCAAACACTAAATCAAATAAAAAGCAATAAAACGAGAAAAAGATAAAACAAAAATTCCCAAGTCCTGCAAAGTTGATCCATAAGGAACTGATGGGGAGCAAGTGAAAATCAAGTAGATGAATCTAGAAGTAGGTAGTAGATGAATCAAACAGAAAAAAAATAGACCAATAAAGTGCTCAAGAAGTTTCAGGATAGCATAGTATAATTAATCAGATAATGAGTTGAGGAAAGAAAATAAATGAACTTAAAAAAAGACTAATAAAAACTATTTGGGCTGAACAAAACAACATACAACACAGATGTGTATGTTAGAAAAGAATTGGTACTTCATAAAACTCCAGGAAATTATATATATATATTGAGACCTAAGATGAGGGAGTTGTGCCACACACTCATGTACAAGAGCCCATCTAGGCCAGAAGAGTGGCATTCTGCTTGCAGGGGAGCAGGACCTAGGGCAGCAGAGAAAAGACCAATACAATCCTTTTTCTAACACGACAACACCCACAGAGAAGTGAACAACCAGACCTCACAAATATCAACATTAGGACAAACTGCCCCCTCAAATCCTTCTGTTATATCCTATATCCAGGAGAAAACAGAGGTTGGTTATGTTTCCCTCCTACCAATTGGAGCAATGATATGCTTCATCTTACATAGCAATCATAGTCTGGAGGGGGAAGTGGGAAAAACAGAGGGCACTTCCAGACTCATGGGCCCTAAATCTAGGGATATAAAAATCATAACTCCCTCCACTTCAAGACTATAGAACCCGGAAATAAATCACTCATTCACTTACATAGAACTTTTTTCTTAGACTAAATTTTTTCTGAGTTTTAGTTATGCTAATTTTATTTATCCCATCACTGTATTTTTTTTGAGGAGGCTGAGAATTTTTCTTCCTGTTTTATCTCCCGTTAATTTACTCTCCACTTTTTTTTCCTCTTCCAACATGTTTTTTCTTTTTCTTCCTTTAAAAAAATGTTTTAGACAGAGTAAATGTTACAATTAAGACAAAAATTTACAAATGATATGGAATTTTAATTAGCAGAGTAATATGAATTTCACAGTACTTGTTGTAATACACAGTGTTGTATTCCAACCAGTTATTCATATTATCAGATATATACATTTAAAATTAGAATACAGAAATGTATAAGAAATTTAGAAAATAAAAGGCACAAACAATTGAAAAAAGGAAACAAAACAAATTAAAGTATTAATTGCTTCTTTCCTTAACCCAGCAAAAATGCACAATACAGTTGTCCAAACCATCATGTTTACATACATAGATAAATCTCTTTACTCCACTCTCTCCCCTGTGCTTCCTCTCAAATATGTATCTTTCCTTTGGAACAAGTTCACTTCCTTATTCCAGTATCTATCACACTCTTCAGATTCCACTTTCTTTTTCACGTTTTCACATTAAGGAGACAATATGATGTTTGCACATGCAGATCTCATTTATTTCACTTAAAAATATCTTCTCTGATTGCATCAATTTATAGACAAAACACTCAAATTTACCTTGTCTAATGGCTAAAAAATATTCTATTGTGCAAACATACCATGTCTTCTTTTGATCCATTCTTCAATTCATTGGCAACTGGGTTGTTTTCAGGATTTAGCTATGACTAATTGCACTACTATAAACATGGATGCACATACATAGCTGTGCTATGAGTGTAATGGCTGGGATTGGATATATTGCCCATGGAGACAAAATTAAAAGGAATTACAGAACGTTTATTAATTAGCCAGTGACTCACATACTCCCATTTCTAAGTGTGAAAACACAGAAGCCCAGTTCTTTGTTTGCTACATGCTTTTAATATTTCCTTTTTGCTATGGCAATTGTGCAGGAATGTAGTGCCCCTATATCCTATAGGAGTGGGGCCACAGCAAGAATGTGATGCCTGTATATCCTACAGGTGAGAGGTCTCACACAGAGGGATTCATGGCTAAACATGGGCCAATAGTCTGTATCTTATTCCCCTAAATTCATCTTGTTTATTCCTTATCTCTTATATATTTGTGACATTCTGAAAAGACAGGGAAATGAGTGAAGAATGGGATAATTTAGGCAAGGATACTTCTATGCAAATTCTTCAGGCAGGGGTTAAATTAAATTGAATTCTCCCTCAGTATCTTTTCTACTTCTAAAAATGAATAAGGTATCATGCTAGCTGCCATCCTGTACAATGATGTTTTCAGTTCTTCTAGTAAAATACCCAGAAGGGGAATAGCTTTCCTGAATGGGATCTCTAATTTTAGGTTTTTTATCATTTTTTTTTATTTTTGTTGTATTTTTTTTCTTGTTTCAGAACTTTTTTTGTTTGTTTGTTTTATGGCTGGCTCAGCCTGCCCTGAGGGCAGGGCTGGCGCAGCATGTGGTGCCAGGGATCAAACCGCAGTCCCTGTAGCTGCCCAAGCTTTCCTAAGCAGGCACTTTAGACCACTTTGCCATCCTGCCGGGCCCCTCTAACTTTAGTTTTTTAAGGAATCTCCACACTGATTTCAATAGTGGTGGTACTAGTCTGCACTTCCACCAGCAATGCAAAAGGGTCATTTTTTCCCACAGCCCCTGCAGCATTTGTTATTGGGTGACTTCTTGATGTTAGCCATTATTTCTGGGGTGAGATGAAATCTCAGGGTTGTTTTAATTTAGATCTCTCAAATGATCAATGATGTTGGACATTTTTCTGTATATTTAATTGTCATTTGTATTCCTTCTTCTGACAAGTGTATATTTGTCTCAGATTCACATTTTTGGGTTGGATCTTTTGACTCTTTATTCACTGTAGATAGAAGGCCTTTGTCAGACAGTCAGTGACAACTTTTTCAAGTTTGTGGGTTTTCTTTTTACTCCATTGTAGATTTATTTTGGAGTCCAAAAACTTTTCAATTTTACATAATTTCTATGATTTGATTTTATTTTATTTTATTTTATTTTATTTTATTTTATTTTATTTTGAAGAGCAAAAACAGAGACAAAGGCAAATAGAGGTTCCCCGACATGACCCCGGAGCAGCAAGTACTCAGGGAGGCACTCTCAACCAGTACATCCAGTGCGAACAGAATTCCTTCCCCAGTGCTACTCAAGACAGGCAGGTACACAGGTAGGAATGCTTGGATTATGCCCGTGTGTCACCAAAATTTATTCTCCAACCCAACCTGAAACTGACAGAACCACATGCAGGAACTCTCAGTCAGCAGCCCTGGTGCCACTGGAACTGCTTTCCTGACATAAGCCCAAAACAGGTGAATGCATAAGAACTATTGGCCTCTGCTCAGTGCCACTGGAAATTCTTCCCCACAGAAACCCAGCCCCAACATCTGCAGTGGAATCCTTTAGCAAAATTACCTGCAGAGAGGCTGGGGTCAGACCCTCCCCAGCTAATCCATGAGCTGAGCATTTTGCCAAAGGAACACAATGAGCTCACTTCCATGAGCTGCAAGAAGGACAAATTGAGCAGAGCAGCCAGACCAAGCCATGCACATCTTTACGAGATCAAACTTGGTAGATCTGGACCCAAATTTCGATAGGCACTAACGGCATAACTTCACCAATATTCTACACCAAAGGTCAGAGGACATTGCTATACATAATGAGAAAAAGAAGGACCAAGATGCAATCTCAGGCCCAGAGCTGCCCCAGAATAAAAACAGCAGATGCTAGCATAGAAGAAAATGGTAATCACACACCTGAAATCTCTTAATTAATAGCATCTGAAGTAAAGAAACAAATGCAGACCTGTATAGAGGAAATCAGATCAGAAATAACCTCTGAAGCAAAAAAAAAAAAAAAAGAAAGAAAGAAAGAAAGAAAGAAAGAAAAGAATAATAAAATTCAGGAGAAAAAGGGATAAACAATAGTACATAAACACATGTCAATTATAAGTAAATACATTTCAATTCTAACATCAATGTAAATGGACTTAATTTTCAATTAAAAGAAATAGACTGGCACAGTGGATTACATAGCAAAATCCAACAATATGCTATATATAAGAAACATAATCAACTCATAAAAAATTCACAGGCTGAAAGTCAAATGATGGAAAGCAATACTACATGCCCTGTCACTTAAGAAAAAATCAGGGGTAGAAATCCTTTTGGCAGATAGTCTGAACTTCAAACTGAGATAAATCAAATGAAATAAAGAAGGCCACTGCATACTGCTTAAGGAAAAAAATCAAGATGAAGAGATAACACTTACAAATATGCATCTTAATGAACAGGCAAAAGCTGCTGTGCAATACCACAATCTTAACAGGAGACCTTAATATGCCTCTAGCCCAAAAACAAAGGTTTAGCAGCCAAAAAAATAAAAAATAGAAAACAAGGAGTACATCTGAACCAGAAAGTGGAAAAACTGGATTTAGTGGACATACACAGTAAATTCCACACAATCACTTGTGAATACACATGTTTTTCAGCTACATTCAGGACATTTTCTAGAATAAACCACATACTAACTCATAGGTCATGCTTAATTATATGCAAGAAAACCAAAATTATCCCTTGTATATTATTTGACCACACCCTAAGATGGGAGAAAGTTATAAAGGTTAGAGCAGAAATTAATTCAGTCAAGACAATCAAAACAATACAAAGAATTAATGAATCAAAAACTTAATTCTTTCAAAGATTAAACAAAATTTCTAAGTCCCTAGCTACGTCACCAAAAATAGGACAGAAAAACCGAAATTCAAGCAATAAGAAATTCACAGGGTGACATTACCACAGACCTGTGGAGATCTAGAAGATCATCAATAGCTGCCTTGGGAAACTTTACTCTCACATAATTGAAGAACACAGATGAAATGGACAGATTCCTAGAAAAGTACAATTTAACAAAACTGAATCAAGAAGATATGAGAACTCTAAATAAGCCAGTAACAGCCAATGAAATATAAAATGCAATAAAAAACTTACTGACAAAGAAAAGTCTAGGTCCTCATGGATACACTGCTAAATTCTAGAAGAAATTTAGAGAAGATATAATGCTAATACTCATCAAACTCTTCAGTGAAATTGAAAAGGAAGCAATCCTCCCAAAGTCACTCCTGGAGGCAAGTGCTATACTGATAAGAAAACAAGGTAAAAAAAAAAGCAACTAAAATGGACAACTAGAGGCCAGTCTCTCTCATGAACATAGATGCAAAAATGCTCAATAAAATACATACAAATAGAGTGCACCATATCATTAAGAAGATAACACACCATAACCAGGTACAATGCATCCCAAGGATGCAAGGACGGTTCAACATACACAAATCTATAAATGTAACACACTATATCAAATTCAGAAACCATATGATCATCTCAATTGATGCAGGAAAGGCTTTTGACAAAGTCTGATACTCATTCATATTCAAAGTACTATAGAAATTTGAGATAAATGGACTCTATATCAATTTGATAAAAAGAATTTATGATAATCCCATAGATAACATAATTCTAAATGGGGAAAAACTGAAGTCTTTTACTCTCAGATCTGGTAAGAGACAAGTATGTCCTCTGTCATAACTCCTGCTCAGTACAGGTCTAGATTTACTAGCCAGAGCCATTAGACAAGTGAGTGAAGTAAAATGAATAACAATGGGTAAAGAAATTAAACTATCATTATTTGCAGATGACATGATAGTTTGTTATATATTATAGCCAGCTAAGCCTGCCTTGGGAGTGGGGCTGGCACAGCATGTGGTGCTAAAGATGGGACCACAGTCCCTGTGGTTGCCCAAGATTTCTTCTGCAGGATTTTTAGACTGGTGAGCTATTTCAGCAGCTCGATAATGTATTTTGAAGAGCCAAAAAACTCCATCGAGGAGTGCCTAGAATAAATACACAAACTGAGTAGCATAACCAGATGCAAAGTCAACACAGAAACGTCAAGAGCATTCCTCTATACAGATAACAAACCCTGAGAAACTAGAGAAACAATACCATTTACAATAGCACCACAGAAAATGATATAGTTAGGAATTAATCTAAGAAGTAAAAGAGCTATTCAATGAAATCTACCATACTCTGAAAAAAGAGATCATATAGGATTTCAGAAAATGGAAAGATATTTCTTGCTCCGGGATTGGAAAAGTCAACATTGGGAAAATGGCCATACTCCCAATACTGTTATACAGATTTAATGAAATCTGGGTAAAAACACAATCAACATGCCTCGGAGACCTGGAGAAATCATTCCTAAAATTTATTTGCAGTCAGAAAAGGCCTACAATAGCAAAGGCAATACTGGGCAACAATGATAAGGCAGGATGAATTAAAATTTCTGACTTAAAATGATACTACAAAGCTATTCTGATAAAATCAGCATGACATTGGCAAAAATATACATGAGGATCAATGGAATATATGAGAAGATGCAGAAGAAAATACAAACACACTTAGCCAACGTATCTTCCACAAGAAGTCCAAATAAAAACTGGTTCTGTACATGCCAAAAACTAAAACATTACCCATGTCTATGTATTAAAGGCCTAAATATTAGAAGAGAAACACTAAATCTCATGGAAAAGAAAGTGGGAAGAAATCTTGAAGACATCAAGGTAGGAAACAGTTTATGGACAAAAATCAAAATTCACGTATAACATTTCAAAGAATCAACAACTGGGACCTCCTCTGCCTGAGAAGTTTATGAACATCAAAGGAAATTACCAACAGAATGAAAAACCACAAATTTCAAAAAATTTAGCTAATAATTATTAGACCAAGGTCTTCTATCTAGAATTTATAAAGAGCTAAAAAACATTAGAGTCCCAATATTCAAAGACTCAATCCAGAAATAGACATCCAAGATGAACACACACTTCTCAGAACAAGAAATACTAGAATCTCACAAGTACATTAAGAAAGCTCCATATCGCTAGCCATCAGTGAAATGCAAATTAAAACAACACTTAGGTACCATCTCACCTGAGAAAGAATGGCTGCCATAAAAAAAAAAAAAAAAAAATCAACCAGCAATGAACGTTGGAGAGGCAGTGGAGAAAAAGGAACACTTCTCCACTTCTGGTGGGAATGCAGACTGGTGCAACCATTATGCAAAGCAGTGTGGCAGATCCTAAAATGGAAATCTCAGTCAATCTAGCTATCCCCCTACTGGAAATTTTCCCAAAAGAACTGAAAACATGGTAGCATGGTGATGTCTGTGCACCGATGTTTATAGTAGCACAATTTGTGATAGGCAAAT
Organism: Myocastor coypus; assembly: GCA_004027025.1. Taxonomy (NCBI): domain Eukaryota; kingdom Metazoa; phylum Chordata; class Mammalia; order Rodentia; family Myocastoridae; genus Myocastor; species Myocastor coypus. Next base: position 24,352 of record PVJA010027439.1, read on the forward strand.
CATGCAAACAACAAAAATGTCAATCACCTGAAGAATGGTTTGAAAAAAAAAGTAGTATTTTTATACAGTGGAATATTACTTAGCTATAAAGAATGATAACCTGGAATCCTTCATATACAAATGGATGTATCTTAAAAATCTACTCGTAAGTGAAATAGATGAGACCTACATGCATAAACATCATATAGTCTGCCTAGTATCAGAACTCCAAAAGTAGAAATAAAAATGGAAAGGCATAAGGCAGGTACATACAAATCAAGAACTGAAGGATTAAACAACAAAGAGACAACAAGCGGAAAAGTTAGGAAACATAGCAGGGCAAAAACCAAGCACTTATGTACAAAGGATGAATTAAGCCTTGGTCCTAAGAATCTCCAAAAAGTTTTTCCCATGGAGGATAGCATTGCATAACACCTAAATTATGCTTTGAATTCCTTTCACTCTGGTCTTTTAGATGTGTGCTGCTTCTAATGTCATTTCAATTAATTCTATACTCCCTCTGAAGTAAACGATTTTAAAAAAAAGTGTTAGAAAAAAGAGAATAACAGACAAGGAAAAGTGTCATAGGGTTGACTTGCAACAATTTTCTATGTGCTTAGATCTCTAAATTTCTGTGAGAAAATATGTAACTTTTTATCACATTCTATAGGGATTTATTAAAATATCAATGATTCATGGAAAATACTCATTCCATGTTAAAACTAAGTCAGTTGATATTCAGGAATTCAGTGAAGTTAAGATCAAGAACCTATGTTATAGATTAATAGTATCACTAAGCTTCTCTTCTGGAGGGTTAAGAACTTAAGTTTACACACCAAAAATTAGAGAAAATGAAGGGCTTCAAGAATAGCCTATATTTTGGCCCTAGCCGGTTAAGATCAGTGAGGACTCAGGCCACAAGAGAAACTGTTCTTTAACATCCTATAATTCAATAGTGTCCCAAATTATCTGTTCAAGGAGATTATGGGGCCAAAGAGGAAAGGGATCAATGATGTATAGTGTCCTCAAGGAGTCAAGTAATGGCCATAACTCATCCATCCACATGACTGACACTGACAAAAGTTTTACCTAATGCTATACATGGTTTCAAGGTAAACCTGACGGAATTTGCCTGACCTCATCAGACACAAAAGTTACATTATTTTGTGATATAGATCTTGCTTTCACTTGGCCTTACCCACCCAGCAGAAAAGTTTAACCAGGAGGCATAAAAAGTACAGCCAAAATAATATGTTGAGCTATAAAAGGCTGAAGTAAATACCTTCTGATATTTCCACTTCTGCTGATAACTCAGTACTTTAATGGAATATTGGTCTGTACAAGCTGGGCATGGTGGCACACACCTATAATCTCAGCACTTGGGAGGATGAGGCAGGAGAATCAGTGTGAGTTGAAGACCAGCCTGGATTGTACATACAACTACTTTCTTCTAGAGATATGAGAAGAAATATTTCTATCAATAGTGTTTAGAAAAAAGTTATCAAATCTGCATTTTGTACTCTGAATAACTACTATGAAGAGAATAATGTGCACTGTATTAATTATTGCACATGTCCTACTAATGGGTTTCGAAATTTCTTTTAGAAATACTAAAACAATAATAATAATATTTAAATATTAAGCATAAGCTGATTACATTCCTTTTTCAACTCATATCAATGTTTATGAAGTCAAAATTTTTGTCAGGATTGGGATAAAACTTAGTGATAATACATACATTTAGTGTGCTCAACTCCCTGGGTTCCATCCACAGCATAAAATATTAAGAGTAAGAAAGACTTTCTAGATATTTTTAAGGGTTACTTAATACTGACATCAGAGATAACATCTGAAGTAAAAAAAGAAATGCATGAAGTGGAAAAACATGTGGAGAAATGTATAGAGTAAATCAGATCAGAAATAATATCTGAAGTTAAGAAAGACATGTCTAAATTAATAGCATCCAAAGTAGAGGAATAACTACAGAAAGGTAGAGAGAAGAGAACAGAAATAATCTCTGAACTAGAGAGAGAAAGGATAGCTATAATGAGAGACGTTAATACTACTAAGGAAGACATTGATAAAAAATTAGAGGAGAATAGAAAAATTATGGATTCGCTGATGGAGCAATATAGGAAAGAAATACATGGCATTAAACAGTTTCAAAGAGATATGCAAGAAAATAAAAATATCAATCACAGGTTGGCAAAACCATATGAAGGAAAGTGAAGATAGAGTTTCAGATCTTGAAGACACAGTTGCAGCCAATGAAAAAGTAAGAAGGGATCTCTGAAAAACCAGAAGGATGCAGGCAAAATAATTCAACATCTGCAAGATGACGCACAAATGAACAAACTCAGATTAATATTGATCAACGAGAAAAAGCAGTCAATACAAAGGATATAAAAAGAATATGGGCAGAAGTAATACCAGAAAACTTCCCAAATATGAGAAAGCAATTGAACATTCAGATAACTGAACCACACAGAACTCCACATAACATCAACCCACGAAAAACACACCCAGACATACAATAGTAAAGATGGCAAAAATCCAGGAAAACAATAACATACTAAAAGCTGATAGAGAATATCTTTCCATTTCCTGAGATCTTCTAAGATCTCTTTTTTCAGAGTACTATAGTTTTGATTGAAAAGGTCTTTTACTTGCTTAGTTAGGTTGATTCCTAAGTATTTCATTTTCTTCGGTGCTATCATAAAAGGTACTGTTTCTCCAATTTGTCTCTCGGTGCGTTTGTTATCTGTGTAGAGGAATGCCACTGACTTTTGTGTGTTGACTTTGTAACCTGCTATGTTACTGAATTTGTGTATTAATTCCAGTAGCTTTTTGGTGGAGTTCTTTGGGTCTTCTAAGTAGATTATCATGTCATGTGCAAATAGTGAAAGTTTTACTTCTTCTTTACCTGTTCTTATTCCTTTTATTTCTCTTTTTTGTCTAATGGCTGTAGCTAATGATTCTAGAACTATATTGAATAGAAGTGGCGATAGGGGTCATCCTTGTCTTGTACCAGATTGGAGAGTAAAAGACTTCAGTTTTTCCCCATTTACAATTGTGATAGCTGTTGGATTGTTGTAGATGGCTTTTATCAGGTTGAGGTAGAGGCCCTCTATTCCAATTTTCTGTAGGACTTTGAACATGAATGAGTGTTGCACTTTGTCAAAGGCCTTTTCGGCATCAATTGAGACAATCATGTAATATTTGGTCTTGGTTCTGTTGATATAGTGTATTGCATTTATAGATTTGCGTATATTGAACCATCCTTGCATCCCTGGGATGAATCCTACCTGGTCGTGATTTATAATCTTCTTGATGATTTGTTGTATTCTAGTGGCTAGGATTTTATTGAGAATTTTTGTGTCAATGTTCATGAGAGAGATTGGTCTGTAGTTTTCTTTTTTAGTTACATCTCTTTCTGGTTTTGGTATCAGTGTGATACTTGCCTCTAGGAATGATTTTGGAAGGATTGCTTCTTTTTCAATCTCATTGAAGAGTTTGAGGAGTATTGGGGTTATGTCTTCTCTACATTTCTTGTAGAATTCAGAGGTGAATCCATCGGGTCCCGGACTTTTGTTTGTCGGTAGGCTTTTTATTTCATTTTGTATTTCATTGGCTGTTATTGGGTTGTTGAGAATTTTAATATCTTCTTGATTCAGGTTTGGTAGTTTGTACTTGTCTAGGAATCTGTCCATTTCATCTGTGGCTTCAATTCTGTGAGAGTAGAGATTCTCAAAGTAACTATTTATGATTCTCTGTATCTCTGCTGGGTCTGTAGTAATTTCATCCTTTTCATTCCTTATTACTTGGATTTCAGTCCTTTCTTTGCCTTTTTTGATAGGGTTAGCTAGGGGCTTATCAATCTTATTTAATCTTTCAAAGAACCAGCTTTTGGATTCATTAATTCTTTGTATTGTTTTCTTTGTCTCAATTGAATTGATTTCTGCTCTAATCTTTATAATTTCCTCCTGCCTTTGGGCTTTGGATTTCGTTTGTTCTTCCACTTCTCTTCGGTTTAAGTGTTGTGTAAGATTGTTTATTTGTTCCCGTTCTGTTTTCTTCATGTGTGAGTTCAGAGCTATGAATTTCCCTCTGAGAACTGCTTTCATTGCATCACAAATTCCGGTAGGTTGTGTTTGAATTTTCATTAAATTGTAGATACTATATTATTTCTTCTTTAATTTCATCTGTGACCCATTGGTTGTTGAGAAGAGTGCTGTTTAGTTTCCATGTAGTCCTGGAATTTCTATGGTTTCTTTCGTCATTTATTTCCAATTTGATTGCACTGTGGTCAGATA
>PVJA010027440.1:0-28592 GCA_004027025.1 Myocastor coypus
TCTTCTTCTTCTTCTTCTTCTTCTTCTTCTTCTTCTTCTTCTTCTTCTTCTTCTTCTTCTTCTTCTTCTTCGTACTGGGGATCAAACTCAGGACCTGTGTTTGTCAGGGAGGCGCTCATGCCACTGAGTTATCCCCTGCAGGCCCTGTATTTATTTTTAACTCAAGATTACTGTATTGGTTTTTAACACTATGAGTTTACATTTCTAACTTTCTTACACTCATTGCTTCCCAAACACTTCAGTAAAAAAGAGTCTCATGGTGATAGCTGAGAGCTTAAGTGTGCCCTGCCTTCCTTCAGATCTTTCATTTTGCTTAACCATCCTCAGTCTCTGGACTTCCCATGCTTGGTCCCCTGCTTCTCGATGCCTAGGCCCCACCCCACCCCCAGTCGAGCCTTTGGGACACTGACACCAAGAAGTACCCCGGCCCAACAAGCAAGCGTCGGGCCTGCTCAGCCCCTTGGGACCTGCTCCTCTGCCTTCCAATTCCTCAGCCAAAAGACTCAGGAGACTCCCAGGAAACCCCACGCCAGGCACCTTCCATAGCCCACCTAGGACAGCTCACGTCGTTTCTCCTTTTGCTCTCAGCACGTAAGAGAAAGTCTTTCAGGTTGTGCCTGCTAGTTTTAGGTTGTGCACATTCCAAAACATTTGTGTTTTGTTTTTCTAAACCTACACATATGCCCTAACTACCTCCATGCGGTCAAATTGCTGTTAAACAGCCCATCTGCTGTACCTGATTCATAAGCACCCAGGTGGGGAGAGATCAGAAATGATACTGAGTACCGTTTGCTACATGGCAAGCTCTATGATAAGTGACATGATAGATACATACATGATAGCTAAATAGCTAGATGATACGCCCCAGTGAGCACAGGGACCAGGGTTCAATCCCCAGCACCGCATGCTGTGCTGGCCTCACCCCTGGGGCATGCTGAGCCAGCCACAGAGTCCAGGCATTGGGGAGCCTGCCTGTAATCCTAGCACTGGGGAGACTGAAAACACGAGGGAGCGCAACTGATCCAGGGTTGCCCAGAATGAGGACATCTCCTAGGACATGAGACTTTCAGCTCTTTGCCCAGTATCCTCTGGGAGCTGCGAGGTCAGTTGGTGGTCCTGGGCTGGTAGAGCTCCAACATCCGTCCAGCAAAATCTCAAGCCTACAGGGGACCCATATCAAGCCATTCCTTGTGGTCTGGCCCAGTGCGCAGGTATTTTCTAGGTTACCTAGAGAAGCGTTTAAACTTCACAACCTCCGGGTAATTCTCCAAGGCTGGTTATGACCTCCAAAGAACCGGAGGGCAGCTATTTTAGGGCATCTGTTCTGTAAAGAACTGCAGCCATAGACAAGCTGTTGAACGAGGGACAGAGCCCCCATTCTAAGATGAAAATGGAAGAAAGCTGACAGGCACACAAGTGATTTTACCTCCACTTGGCAGAGCGCTGAGGAAAAATTTGGGGACAGGAACAAAATTATGCATTGAAAGTAATCTAGAACCTTCTGTCTTACATAAATACACGTGTGAGGCAGTAATGCTGAACACTTTAGAGCTTTCAAAGATACAAATAGTCCTCTGTCGCACGCATGCCACAGGTTCACCAGCATCGTGCTAAGGTAAAAGTCCTTTACTCAGAATAAGTGGCTTGCCACAATTTTAGCTTGGAAAAATCAGGAACGGGAAAGGGGAGGCACCGCCCCAAAATCAGTCGCAAGAGAACATCTGCAGAGTAGGAACTCTGTGCCACTCTTCAGGTATAGCTGCCACGATAAACTATTTATGGAGTCAACAAGAAAAGGAAACGAGTAATTTCCCTCTACCAATATCTCATTTCAGCGAAAGATTCCCACGCAGCCGCTCTCTGCTCTATGAATTATAATCCGCTCGTTTATCACGCTGACTCGTCTTTTTTAATGGACTGAGTCTAAGAATTACAGCCAGTGGAGCCCATGTAGAAGTTCCAGGTGAGCAGCTGTCTCTTAACAAATAACCTGTGGAAGTCCCAGAACAGATAAACACTCCCTATTCCTGAGGGATCCAATCAGCAATCATGGATTTTCTTTTCTGGTCAAGTTCCACTTGTCAATTGTAATTTGTAAAAGAAACTAAGAGGACGTTAGAAACAAAGGTGGCAATGATCCTCCCAACTTGGGCTTTGTGGACAGCAGTGCGCCTGCCAGATGCGGATCGGAATACTCTTTACCTCCACTGCCCACATTTCCGGAGGACTGCTAAATCCTCTTTCTGTTCTAAGGTACAGACCGTAGCAAGTAAACCTGAACGGAAGGTGCTCTATGATGCCAGATGTCCCAGCACGTTGCTCAGGGGTGCTGACCATTGTTCCTCAAATTCAGAAGGTGACCCCTCAAGGGCGAGCCCATTTTATCTTTTGAACCATTGTTTCCCCCTCTCATAAGCTATAAATTGGTTGAAATACCTCCAATGAAACTAAGAAGAGTCAATCAGCCAGGAAGTCAAGACCAAGAAGCCGGTCCTTGCTGTACATCATCTATATTTTCCAGGAAGATGATATCAGAGTATCTCCTTGCCTCATAAAAGCTAGGGCACTTGTGGGTATGGTAGGGGACACTTGTAACCCCCACAATATGGACCAAGCCAAAAACAGGAGGATTGTGAATCTGAACCCAGTCTAGGCAATTAGTGACATAGAGACATCCTCTCTCAAAATAAAAAATCTGGCACGGACAGGCCAAATAGCTCAGCAGATTAAAGTGCCCGCAAGCAGGTACAGGGGCCAGAGGTTCAATCCCAAGGCCAGCTGTGTCAGCCCCACCTCTCAGGGCATCCACTGAGAATGGACACGGTGGCACACACCTGTAATTCCCACTCTTGGGAGTCTGAACTAGTAGTGAGACCCTGACCACCCTGTAAACCCTTCCCTAAAATTTAATAAATTAATTAATTATTTAATAAGTTTGGCGATATGAACAAAGAATATTATATACATGGGTGACACTATCACACTGACACTCATTATTTTGTGTAATTCATATGCATTAGTGAAATGTGTCCCTGCGTAGGGAAGGGGCTGGAGAGTTGGCCTGCAGTCTGTGCGCATGCAGACTATGGGCTCCTTCCCCAGTGTGGCGGAACAAACAGATAACCATGAAGGTGTCAACTTCTGTGGGGAGGCAGGGGCTGCAGCACTGGGACAATGGCTCGGAATGCTCGGGCCCTAAGAAGGCCTTGTTAGCCTTTATTGTTTTGTTCGCCAGCTAATTCCTGACCCTCCCTTTCATTTTCTGCAGTTGACCCGGTGGAGGGCACAGTGGCTGTGTACACGGCCCAGTGCCACATCCTGTGGCCACACAGTGAGGCATGCATGTCCCTTTCCCCCTGACTTCTTCACCGTCCCCTCTCTGCTCCACCAGTACCTAAATTCCATTACATGGCATTTGGCTATTCGCATCCGCAGAGTTAAGTCACTAAAGAGGGGGCCAGGAGCACCACTGGCTATACAATGACACCACCATTTCCTCTGCTCAGCACACGGGCAAGCATCTCTTCCTGCTGAATACCAAGCATTATCTGTGATTAAGAGTTCTGAAATTTGACTGCTCGACCTGCTCGCTTTTGCCTGGCATCCAAGGGATAGGCAGGAATCTTCATGACAGGAAATTTACGACCTAAGAAGCTTAGCAAGCAGGTCCAGGAACTTCGCCCTCCTCACCCTCGAAGGGTGCTGCTAATGGAGCTCTCTCTCAATTTTCAGCCAGCTTTTGAGACAAGCACAGGACAGAACGGCTCCACCACCCCAGGAGGGAGGCATTTTCTACACCTCCCAAAAGACCAAGGAGCGAAGGTCCTTCCTGCGGAGCAGCAGGACGGCAGCAGGCAGCCGGCTCTGGTTTTGTGAACTCTTGAATCACAGTAATTTCCGAATCTATCTCTGTCAGGCTACACCGCTAAGCCTGCCATCCAGAAGCCCAGAAATTGCACCGCCACCTCATCCTTTTACAAAGGTGAAGTGAGCCCCTTTTGGAAAATTTAATTCTATTTATTGTGGCTGTTGCATTTTTCCACGAATAAATGAATCATACCAAAGCATCTTTCACTCTCTAAAGAACATAAACATTTCCATCTCCAAAATGTACATGCATACATTTGTTTAAAAATAGCTGCCCTCGTTATCATAACGGCTTTCCCCCCGGGTTCAGCTCAGGAGAAAGTGGCAAAGGTAAATGCAATCAGGGACACCACCACGCTCTTAATGTGGCCCGCGAACACCGTTTATGTCTCCCTTCCTTGCGGCAGAGCAAGTCAGTCCTGTTACCTAAAGAAAGTTAGGAGGGACTGGATTGCCACCTGATTGTTTTTTTTCATGGTTTATATCTTGCCTGAATAAAAATCTTGCTTTTAATGTCAAGTGTCAACACAATTATAGCGAATGAGACATGGTTCTGGGAGACCATCTTCCAAATATAAAGCACACATGGCAATATCCTTGGACCTAGAAATTCCGTCCTAGGAATCCACCCCGATGGAGTGGCACAGAGAGATGGAGCCACGGGTTCACTGCATTGCTGGTACAAGAGCAGAAAAGAGAGAGGGGACAGAGCTCCAGGGCCCAATAAAAGGCAACTGTCAAATACAGTAAGATAGGCAAATGAAATCTAAAGTAATTGCATGGCCCAGATATGTTAAATATTTGAGAATGTTTGAAATAGAACATATCCTGTATAAGATACAGAACTTGCATAAAATTGATTCATACAAGGAGATAAACGATGGGGAAACGGCAAAAGGATCCAGGGATGGGAGAGAGATCAAGGCGGGGCAGGGAAAAGGAAAATGCAAGGGATGGAGGAAGCTGGCTGTGGCGGCGCTCGCCGGCAGTTTCAGGGCTCGGGAGGCTGAGGCAGCGGGCTTCTGTGAGTTCAAGGCCAACCTGGGCTGCGCAGGGAGTTCAAGGGCAGTGTGCACCAAACACTGAGACTGTTTCCCACAAAGAGATCAAGACGTAATATGTGTATGTACAGACCACACGATGGATCATACGCACATGTAATAAAAAATTCCACCAAAGAAGTTCTGTAGCCCCAAAAAAGTGCCTTAATGCAGAATATTTATCAAGGACTTGGTAAGTGAGAGAATACGGCATAGAGGAGTTCATCAAAGTTTTCCTATAAAGGCCCACATAAGAAACATTTCCAGCTTCGCACGGCATAGGTCCCTGGGCAGCTGCACCACCCAGCCACACTAGTATGAAAAGCTGTGCTTCAGCAAAACTTTATTTACAAAATTTCAGCTCCTGAATGGATCTGCTCCTGGCTGTTAGTTTTCTGAGGCCTGTTCTGGATGAGTGAAATAAAACATAAAAAGCTATGAGCTCAGAGATCTTGTGTGGGAGTCCCTCCTAAGGCCTTGTTTTGATCCGAGAAGTCAGTATTTGTAATCCCAGAGTTACCTTATTGGAATGCCACCAAGGTAATACCAATCTACCACTTCCCGTGCAACCCACGGCCAAAGGAAAGACACTAAAGCATATTTATAATAACTAGGGTATTGCTTCTCAGCCTTTTGGCTAAGATCAAGTATATAATAACTAGGGAGCCACGGGGCTCTAAGTTCAGCCACAAAGATGGTTCTCTGGAACAAAGAGAGTGACCTAAGCTCTCACCCAGCTTTATTCAGTGGAGGAGTGGCTTGAGGAGGAATGACTGGAAATTGTGGGAGATAGGTGAGTACTAAGAGCTGAGCTGGGGGCGGGCTACATTTACCTCTGCCATATGCAGAGAGGAATCTGCATAAGGCTATTTAGATAGTATCTAATGTTTTGGGCAATCTGGTACTTCAGCTTTGATGTAACTTTTCAAGCCCCAGGAAGTCTTAGTCTCTGCCTCCAGGCTCATTCTCAGCTGGCAGCATGGAGCACTGGCTCTTCGTCCTGTCTTGATCCGGCTCACATTAAGGAGCAGCAGGTGTAGGTTACCAGAGGAACACACATGCCAGTTTCAGAGACTATGACCAGCACCTCAGCTAGACCAATATACAGTGCTTAAGGCCAATTGAAAGGATAAGCAAAAGTCTAGCCAGCTCTGTCCATATCAATACAAGGAAATAGGGCCAGGCTCAGCCAACATAGAGACAGTCGCTCTTCCTTGAAGGAGAGCTGGTCAGGCAGTCCCTGCCATCTTACATTACACATATTGAAGTGCCTGCTTAGGGAGACACAGGGACTGTGGTTCCATCCCCAGGATGCTGTGCCAGGCCAGCCCCTGGCATGTGCTGAGAGAGTACAGCTGAGACTGGGCATGGTGTGGCACACCTGTAATCCCAGCTCTCGGGAGAATGAATGTAGTATCGCTAGGAGTCCGATCTACATAGTGAGACCCTGTAAACCCTGCACTAAACACATTAGAAAATAAATAAAAATAAACTCATGGTCCAAAGAAGATGACAGATAAGAGATAAAATAAAATCAATAATCCTAGGCTGTTACATTTGTATGGAAATAAATTCTTGTTGTTCTACTGGGGATCAAACTCATGACCTTACACGTTCCAGGCAGACACTTATATCACTGAGCTACCTCCCCATCCCAGGAAATAAAATTATTAACATCATTATCACTGGGTAGCGAAATGTGTAGTGAGGTTTTTTATTCCTTAGTTTCCTCTATTACATATTTGAAATTTTTGTAACAAGCCTGTATTATCATTTCAGAAATGAAACTAGTTCTCAGAAAGTTGTAAGTGATGAAAAATCATAAAAAGACTGATTTGTGCTTGCTCAAGAACATGTCATCCTGGCAGATTTAGAGCCCCGCATTGTCTCCATATTTGGTGTGCTATGATCCTTGTGGTCTTTGAAGCTGACTGCCTAGAACAAAAGGTCTTATGGTTCTCTAAAGAAAACCTCTGTCTTTGGTATATAAATGAGGGGCTTGGCAACGGACAAAAACTCCCCAGTCTTCATTCTTCACTGATTAATTTTAAATGTAAAATAAAGAGCTTAAGGAAATATAGGAGAGCGATAATCCCAAACACCAACAGCCTCTTCATAATTGTGTATTTTCATTTCAAAAGGGAAGAGAGCAGTACAGACGTGTCTTGCCCAAAGAAAAAGCTGGCGTTTGCCCTCGGCCTCTGACAGGTGATCCACGTCAGTCCTGACAATAGCGTCTCTGCGTAGTGTTGGGGCCAGCACCGCCTGCCCACCGTGGCTGGGGAGCTGACCACCCCCAGTAGGCCACTCCTGCGACCTGGAGTCTGGCCTGTCGGTGGATGTCAGCCAAGGCGCAATCAATCGATCACACGCATGTGATGAAGTCAATAAAGTCTCTAAGTACCAAGGCTCCCAGAGGCTTCCCCAGCTGCCAGTCCTCCCTCCATGCTGTCACACACTAATGCCAAGAGAGCAGTGAGTCCTGGGGGCCACAAAAGCCTTCACATTGGGAGCCCCAAGCCACACCAGACAGGTCTCTCCTTCTAGCTTACCTCCACCCGTGTGCCTTCCCAGTGGAAGACGCAGCGTGGGGTTCTGACCGTCCCAGCGCATTCCAGGAGTCCTTCTGGTGAGTGATGGGATGGACGACGTTCCGGTGAACCTCCCGCATGCGCCGTGGGCATCGGCCGTGGGCGTGACCCTGGGAAAGCTGAGTCCCCACACCTTGCCATCTGGCTGACTGCACCCAGGGAGCATTACGAGGAGAAATAAGACAATGAGCTGCAGCACTACTCTCAATTTTCCGTTTAGACTTCACGCTTTGAGCTTCTTTCTTCTGCTGCTGGTTCCACAGTCAAATACCACTCACCAGATTTAAGTAACTAGCTGCAGTAATACTGGATTTTACAGAAGTACACACCGTCCTGAGAGTCTTAAAGCCCATCTGCAAACAGTTTCCTACTTTACCTCTAACTTTGCCTTCAAAAGATAGAAGTATAATCCTCTTGTTTTGGGCTCCTAACACAGGAGACGGAAGAGCTATCAAAGACTCTAACCGCCCCATTTCTTTAATGCAAAACGCACAAACTTTGCTAAAACATTTTACCAGCAGCTTTTTTGTGAGCCAGCAAAAGACAGGTAGCTTTGACTTTTCTGATTTAGTCCTTTCAAAACTTTGTTTCCCGAGACAAGGTGTGGTCGATACACTGCATTCTTTTCAACAGCAAAAGGTGACACTGAAGTCTGTGTCTACCCTCTGAACAGCACGGTGACCTGGTCAGTCCGATGGTCTTCCTGTACCTTATTTGTGGGTGACCTTGGGTTTGATCTTAAGCTTTTCACAGTGGCAGCTTCTAGTCTGCCTTTATTTTCAGTAGACAAAAACTGCAGAAAATCTTAAAAGGCATTAGAGATTCCCCTCATGGCTCTGTCAGTCCAATGAGGGCCTGTCACAACAGCAAGGCCATCCAGCCCATGGTCGTTCAAACGTCAAAAATACCCCAGGCAGAAGCATAATACTCCAGGCAAATTAACCGAGGGGCCTGTGACAACACCGAAGGTCCAAATGCAGACGCAGTTCTTCCTTCCCTGCCTCTCACCCACAGCAGCCATTTGTGAAGCGCATGCAGGGCTCGAATCCAAGGCAAGAAGGAGTCGACCTCTAACAACGCAGCCCAGTGCTGAGCCTGTCCTTGACTCTGAGCTCCTTCCACTTGAGAAGATCAGGCACAATGCAATTATGAAGTAGCGCCTGACTTTTTGAAGTGTAAATCCACCACACTTGAAAATGGCAAGTGTAAAATCCATTCTTAAAAAGCACTTGACATTTTCACATACAGCTTTACAGCCAGAGAAATGTGCGGAGGCTCACGTGAGATGGCCGGGAGTGGCTTAGAAGAGGAAAAAAGGTTCCAGTGTCTGATCAGAAGCAGAAAGCTCATTTTTTGCTCTTTGTTTTGACTAGAAAATGAGAACTTCTTTAATAGCTTAACATTGTAAAACTCCGCTCTCTGAGTTGGCTTTTTCTCAGGTAACTTTTATCTTCTAGCTTTTAGGCTTAACCTTGCACATCCTCTTATCCACAGGGGCTTCACAGGTTATCCTGAGGTGTTTGTCCTGTACCTGCATCCTAAAGCCAGTGTATACACCAGGGGTTGATAAACTGTCCAGAAAAGGGGAGACAGCAGGTGATTTCTGGGCTGTCACAGTATTTCTGCTACTATAGCATAAAAGCAGCCTTCAACAATGTATGAACAAATGAGCTCAACTCTGTTCCAATTACCACTTCATTAATGAGCACTGAAACCTGAATTTCTTTTAATAGTCATGTACAATAAAATATTATTCTTTTTTTGAGGGGGTAGCAGGGATCAAACTCAGGAGCTTGCACTTGCCAGGCAAGCTTACACCACTGAGGTCTCTCCCCAGCCTGATCATTCATTCTTTAACATTTGAAAGAATAAAAAAAGCTCTTCTTGTTGGACTGTATGAAAACAGGGAGCAGGCTGGAATTTGGACCCAGAACTACAGCTCATCAACCCCTGATATTGATGACAAAAACCGAATGTCCCAAAATAAAGCAGCAGCACATTTTCTGCAGCTTTACACATTCTATGGAAAAAATCTATTGGGGTTCCTTGGATCGCTGGGTGTCAAAAGCCAACAAGACCATTTGATTAGGAATGTGGCTCAGTGTACCGTTGAAACCACTGGCCAAGGCTCTGGGTCACGCTGTCCCTCAGCCACGCACCACCTGTGCACCCAGCACCCAAGAGCCCCGCCATGCTGAGGGCAGCAGCCCTGGGTTGAGAGAAAGGTAGGCTCCCAGACTACCCACCTCAAACTTTCCAAATCAAAGTCTGCTTCTTATTGCAAGAAGCTGGACACTAAACGTCACATATCCTCCTACAACTCTGCTCAAACGCAGTAGGGAGATCCGGTAAAGCTATACAGAAAACAGGTGTGCGGGGGCCGGGGGCTATTGGGGGGAGAGGGCCGGGACATGAGAGCCTGCTGGACATGGGTAAAGCTCTACAGAAAAGGAGGCACACAAAAGCAGTCTTTCAACTATTCTTTTACATATATTAGCAGAATATGTCCATCAGCATATTCGACAAGCGGACTCCTCCTGCAGTTATGGGTCATGATTCTTTCTGGGTCTACAGGGTGGATATCAAGGAAATAGCAGTAGCTCAGTTTCACAAGAGACACCTGGCCACCAGTAAGCATCACAGACACTGTCCATGTACACAACATACTAGAACTTTGTGTGATATCCTATCCCCAAACTGTTAGAAGTGCTGGTCATATATTTGCCATTCCAGTATTTGTTGTTTTATTCTTAGTAATTCTTTACTACCATGGAAACCTTTCCTTAGTTGATACCTTTGTAGATATTCACTTATTCAAATACTATGCGAATACTCTGAATTGATTTCAGATTCATACACATAGGGGCTGGGGAGATAGCTCTGTGGCACAAACGCCTGCCTGGCAAGTGCAAGGTTGTGAGTTTGAACCCCAGTCCCGCCAAAAAAAACAAAACAAAACAAAACAAAAACAAATCAATAACACAGATTCATACACATGATACACAACATTCTGGCCTCTAAGTTGGAATCATGACTTGATTTGAATTTTGGAATATTGTTTTGAAATATTTAATTTAATTTTAACTAATTATACTTCATTTTCTCAATATTGTTCAATTATACTTTTTGTTTTATGATTCATACTGTATCTCTGACTTACAATCTACTTATAAGACATGGTATGATATTTTCTCCTGGTATTAAAAACTTTAAAAAGATATATATATATATATATATATACACACACACATATATATGGATACATATATATAGGATAGATATATAGCTACTTTGTCTTAGTTCATTGAGAATAAAAGTTTGTAGTAATATTGTTTAGACAAGATACCAGGTCTGCAGCTTTTCCTCTGAATAACTACTGTAAAGACAATATGCATGGTACTAATTGTAACCATTCTACAACTTGTTTTGAAACTGTTTCATTGCTATTTTATCTTTTTTTTCTCATTAAAATGAGTTAAAAAAAAAAAAAAAAAAAAAAAAACAGGTGCATGGGTGCCGGGGCCTGTGGGGAAGGAGGCCCAGACATGAGAGCCTGCTGGACATAGGTGACACTCTACAGAAAACAGGTGCATGGGTGTCAGGTGCTGTGGGGGAGGGGGTCAGGGCATGAGAGCCTGCTGGACGTGGCACCTCTTTGCTGCTGGAAACACATCAGACCCAGCTCCAGGTAATAGTTGCAGCACATTATAAATACATTAAATGTCACCGACTTGTCTTCATTAAAATGGTAAATGACTTTATATGATGTGGACTTTATATCAACTGCAAAAGAGCCGGGTGCAGTGGTGCACACCAATAATCTCAGCTACCAGTAAGCTGAGGCCCCAGGATCGCAAGTTTGAGGCCGGCCTGGGCAACTGAGTGACAGCCTGTCTCAAAAATTAAAAAGCACAAAAATTAAAGGGCTGAGGGTGTCACTGCGGAGCAAAGTACCTGCCCTCACGTGTGAGGCTCCAGGCTCAAGCCCCAGGGCCAACAACAGAGATCTGCATGTCAAGAAGATCCCTGGACCATTCATAGGTTTGTGCTGATGAAAGTTAGGGAGCAACCTGTGCTGGGTGAAGGGTCAGGTATTTGCAGGCTGGCATAGTGTTTTTTGACTGGATTTTCAATATGAGCAGACAGAGCTCCACCCACTGATGCCGGCGTACATAGCATGGTGACATTAATGATTAAGTACGGCTGGAACATTTTCTTACACCTTGGGAATCGCAATTGTTACAACTGTCTTACTTTCAAACTCTTTTTTTCTCAGTTCTCCTTACATTTTCAATGGGGAAACTGCTAGCGCCCAGAGAGATATCAAATATTTTTCACCCACTGCACTCGAGTTTATGCGATTCTTTTCTTGTTCCAAACGCAGCTGCCTAACCCCACCTCTTCCCTTCTATTACTTATTCTACTGGAACATTCTTTAAATATTTTTTAACTTTCACAGATTAACTCTCCAGGAGAAGCGTGGCACTGCTTGATATTCAGTATATATTTTCTGCTGACAGCTTTATGGTACAATTAAATTTCATACATTTTTTCAGCCCTCTCTGAATATGCATCAGAACAGCAGCTATCATAATTCTAAACCAATTGGCGTGATTTGCTTCTTGCAGCCCCCGGCTCAGGGGCCTGCACCTTGGCCACCCGCTGCATCCTATCCACTCTCCGTCCTCCGGCCCAAAGCCACTGAGGGTGCTGACGGTGAAGAAAGCCAGGGGGTGCTGAGAGCCAAAACGCAATTTCCACCTCACCAAACATTCGGAACTTTAATATGCCATACAGGAGCGATGCCGGCTCAAGCCAGGTCACAGAGGAAACCGGAAATTGATCCACAGTGGCCCGACCTGAGCTTTGAAAGAAAGAAAGAAAGAAAGAAAGAAAGAAAGAAAGAAAGAAAGAAAGAAAGAAAGAAACTATCACCAGAGTTTAGAAGGCAAGCAATTGTTATCACAGCTCAGCATAGCAGAAAGAAACCCTGATGCTTAGATGGACTAACTTAATAAGGCTCATTTGGATGCAAAAATAAATGAGCACCAACTTAATATTAACTTTTAATGCTTGTCATTTTATGTTAATTCCTATTTTTAAATTGTGACTGATTCTTTGCAATCAGACTATGGCTAATTAGGTCTGCTACATGTAAATCTGATGAAGCGCTGGGACCAAAGGGCAGCACAAATACCCAACAAAGACCTCGGAGAATCCGAACTGTCCCTGTGTTAACTGATAAAAATCCCAGTCTGCAAAGAAAACCTGGCTCTCCACAGCTGCACAGCCACCAGCCCTCCTCCAGATCAAAGCTTGCTTTGCATAACCATGGAAACCATATTGATCCATTCTGTTTGCAGATGTTTTTCCCTGATATTTTCCTTGTAGCTGATGGCTCTATCTTAAGACATACGATCTATACTTTAGGTAAATGGAGACTACATTTTTTTAAGGAAAACTCCAAGCTGAAAACATCTAAATATAAGAAGAAACCTAGGCTTACACCCATTATCCCACCCAATGCAAAGACTCTAGTGCTCTTCAACACCAGACAAATGGTATGTCTATGCTTCTAGCTCTTGAATGAGACCAGCTTTATTGAGGTCAGCATCCATCAGAAGCTTCAAATTCTCTGGGGAGGGAGGAGGGAGTTGGCCCAGTGGTATAAGTACTTGCCTGGTAAGCACAAGGTCCTGAGTTCAATTCCTAGTGCCACAAAACAAAAAAGAAGCTTCAATTCTCCTATTGCCCCAAAATTCATGCACTGAATGAGGGTCTTCCTTTTGCCTGGTATTTTATAAACATTCTCTATCTTGCTCTCCTCTGTAACCATTCATGAGACAAACAATAGTCACTTGATTAAAGTTATCACACTAGGAAATGACCAAGGCAGTGTTTGCCTCATTTAGCAGTTGGCTAGAGGGCTGAGAAGATAGCTCAGCAGTCTAAGCACCCACCTGGCAAGTGTAAGGAACCAGGTTTGATCCCCAGTACCGCATGCTGGGCCAGTCCTCAAAACCAGGCGGGGTGGCACATGCCTGTAATCCCAGTGCTGGGGGTGCTGAGATAGGAGGATCACTGGGAATCCAAGCTGATAGTGAAACCCTGTACCAAATAAATAAACAAATTTTTTTTAAAAAAAATTGAAGGAGCTGGATGGATTTGGGGTGTTCAAATGCAGACGCATTTATGTGTCAGTGCTCACTAGCGAGGAGGTTCCAGCTTCTGCGCTTAACTGGCAAAGCTTCTGAGGCCTGGAGAGGCCGAGAAGCTCGTCTGAAGGCATGCAGCCACCGACAACCAACTCCAAAATGGAGCCCAGCTCTCCCCGGCAGCCGAACCACTCCGTCCCTCTCAGGGCAGCAGAGCAGGGAAGCACAGCTGGGTCACCTGGGGATCTTGATCCAGTGCACATTCTGACTGAGTAGGCACTGGAAGGGCCCGCGCCTCTGTCCAGCATGTGGTGACTGGAAGAGCCAGGCCCTTGCTGTGTGCACGAAGCAGCTGTCACCGCTGGCCGACAGGCGGGCCCAGAGGAGTGCTTCTGGATTTGCCACGGGCAAGATGATAGCCTAAAATGCTGCCCACAAACACTGATTTTCCCAGGCTTTTCTCTAATGCTGCCTCCCAGGACATCTCTCTAGTCCCTGACAAACCTGATGTGACACTCTGCTCCACTGCTGTGCAGTGAGACCCTGTGCCAAATAGATAAGTAACATTTAAAAAAAAAAATAAAAATAAAAAGCATATAATTCAGGTACTTGAAAGTCACCCTGTTAAAGAGCTCGATTGTTTTCACATGTTCACAAAGTCACGCAAGCATCACCGCTAGCTAGTGCCAGAACACTGCCACCCTCAGGTGGAAGCCAAAAGCCTGTGGCAGCCACTCCCCTTTCTCAGGGTCTGGACCCTGCGGCCCCATCCCTCCTGTAGTCCCCATGCACGGGCCACCCCTGGCATCTCATCCAAAGAAAGTCGCATCATATGTGGCCTTTTATGTTTGGTTTGTCTCATTATACATGCGTAAGGTGTGTCTATGTGGTAGCGTAGATAACCAGAAGAGTTGCTCCTTTTGTTGTTGATAACATTCCAGGCAAAGCATACAATAACCAAGGGCCTGGATAGGTTCCATCCCACTCAGCAGATGATGGACACCTAGGTTCTTCTTACTTTTTAGTTACCATGAATAATAATCATAATGTCTGTGTACAAATTTTTACAGAGACATATGCTTTGGCTTCGCCCAGGGCAACACAGAAACAGAACAGCCAGACCACGTGGTATCCCCGACTCCGCAGAACCGCCAGGCTGTTTTCCAGGGGCCTGCCCTACGCAGCTTTCCTACACAGGATATGAGCCCCTGGATTTCTCTCTTTTTTGACAAGGATCTGCTGGTTGACATTTTACTTCTGTTTTCACCCTGGCTGTTGTACCATCGTAAACAATGATACTCAGACCAAAATGACTGCAACAGGAGTTGATAAGAGACGCCTGCTCTTCCCAGAAGTCACGTGCACAGCTCTCCTCTCCCTCTGAGGCTCGGAGAGAATCCCACCCACTCCCAATAGCCTCAGCAGGTCTGCGAGAGAGTCCGAATCAGGCTTCTTCACAGTGTAGACTATCGGCTCCCCCACTCCCAGCCTCCCCACCTCCCTCCCCCGCGTCTGTCTCGCACCAGAAGCAGCCAGGATTCCTTCCAGGGGGAGGACTCAGTCAACAAGAGCAGGTTAGGCTATTTGCCACATCCATTGCAATTCACTCCCATGAAATTAACATTCGGTGTATTAATCAACCAATAGAATTGGTATGAGGCTCATTTCTTAATTTAGAGAAGGCAGAGAGGAAGGATCCGAGGTTCCTTCCGTGGGGAAGAGCGGTGGTCGGTTAAGAGTGACAGAAACTGGAAGTGGAAAAGAGAGAATCCGGTGGTGTTTTGCATATCTGCCCAGGGGTGGCTGTGTGGCTGCCATCTGGGCAGGGCTGCGAGACCCTCTGCTCGGAAGGTCCGGTCTTGCCAAGGCCCGCAGGCAGTTCTGCCTGGCTTGATTTATGAAGGAGGCTGGAGCATATTCTTTTTGCAACGCTGCCTCTTTCCCCAAGGATTCGTTAATTGAGGTATCACCTCTCAAGAATCATTGAGTAAAACTAATATATTACATTGCATGTTTCTGGTTTCCACCAGGGTAATTATTTCACCAGGCATATAAAAGAGAAGGCCGTGCTCTTGAGCATGTCGAATAAGAAGTGGTTTATTCAAGACCAAAAGGGAAAAGGTTGATTTCCCTAATTTACACACTGGAATTAGCCTTTATTTCATTTCTTTACCCTATTTCAAGAAATGAAGCATAAATTCCTCCTGACAGGTCTGCACGGATTAGCTTTAAGTGCTCATAATTCAGTTCCAGGATCTTTGGATCATCCTTGACCAGAAATCAGGTTACATCCCTCACAGAACTTTGCAACACACAAAATGGAATGCTTAACTCTTTTTAAATAGTTTGAATATTTACTCTCTCGAAGGATTATACAATAATTGATGATAAATTCCAGGTGTCCCTAGACTCCCAGGGACTGGGGAATGCAGAAGTGGAGAACTTCCATATGAAGTATTTTCGTTTTTCTCAAAGTCCAGTGAAAAGCAAATGATACATCTGCACCAGCCCGCAACAACAAAAGTTAGTTTCTTGGGCTGGGGAGGTAGCTCAAAGCTCTAAGCACCTGCCTGGCAAGCACAAGGACCCAAGTTTGAGACCAGGTCGCACAGGCAGTGCTGGCCATGGAGAATGGGCCTGGCCATGCACACCTGTAGTCCCAGCACTGAGGAGGCTGTGACAGGCAGAGCGCCACAAGTCTTAGCTGCATAATGAGACCCTGTGTCAAACCAATTAATTAATTTTTTTTAAAGTTTCCTTGCTTTGGTACCGACCATCACTCATGAGACTTTCTGATGGACGATACGCGGTGGACGATGATCTACAAAAGTATCGGTTACTTAATAAAATCATTTTAATATAACCATTGTTAAATTTAAACAATAAAAGAATTGAAAATAAAATAAAATAAAATAAAATCATTTTTTAGAAAAAATATTTCAAACCCTGAGTACGTGAGACAGATGTCCGCTACTAAATGGGTCCCTAGTGTCAAAAAGTGTTGGGGAACCTGGAATATCCTGAGCCTCAAGAAAATTCTCTTCTTTGAACATATATACATTTGTTCCCTTGTTTGTTTGGTCTTTGCAATGAGCTACATCTACACCCGCTACCCACTTTTTATTTAGAAGCAGGGTCTTGCTAAGTTCCCCAGGCTAGGCTCGAAGTGGTGATCCTCTCGCCTCAGCCTCCCAGAGTTTCAGGATTACGTGCGCCACCGTGCCTAGGTCAGCTGTTATTCTTGAGGATACAGCTACTTGAACTTGGGCCTCCACGTGCTCATCCGTATTGATAGGTCTTTCTCCTCGCTCCCCAACTCCTCTCACGGGGGGACCCAGAATGAAAGCCTGAGGAAGGGTGCATCCCAGCAGGTCCTTCTGGCTGTTCACCAATCCAAACAGTTCGCATTGTTCTTCTTGAAAACAATGGCTTACATTTCATCTTTGGCCCTTTGCAGCAGCTGTGTTCTCTCTGCTTCCTGGAGGGGTGTGGACACTCACCTAAGTCTGAGTGGACACCTCTGGTCTTCGGAGGCTTTGAACAAGAGCACCTCTGTTTCCCACAGTGCTTCCTCCCTAGGAACTTTGGCGAAAGACTGAGCTAAAGAAGCTGCAGGAGTTCACTCAGTCTTATAAAAAATGAAGTGTAAGTGCGAACATCAAAGTCAAATGGAAGCAGGGATGAGGCAGGCAGGGACGAGACGCTCCCTCTGCACTGAAGGCGAGACAGCAAGGAGGTGTATACACTGCCGAAAAACAATAGTACTAGTCCGGTGTGGTGGCGCATGCCTGTCATCCCAGCACTTGGTAGGCTGAAGCAGGAGGGTCGTCATGAGTTCAAGACCAGCATGGGCTACAAGGTGAGCTCAAGACCAGGCTGAACTGCGCCTCCACCCCAGGTAGAGACTCAGACTCACGCAACTTCAGGGACCGCACAGGTCACACAGAACACAGGTTGGATATTGTGCTTTGCTTTCAACGAGTAAATGCAACCACCATTAGCCATAAATATTCACAGTGGAAGCTTCTCATTTTTTTTTTCTTCTTTATTCTATAGGCAACAGAAAGCCATGAATGGGTTCTGAAGAAGTGCATGGCAGCCTGGAGCTTGTGTGCAGAGGGCAACTGCATGAAGAGGAAACACAGGAGGAAAGGTTCGACCACAGACAGGGTGCTTCCTTCCCGGGACAGTGTCGGGCAAACCAGAGGAAGGCGGAGAGGGCAAGTGGATGAGGAATCCACACAATGCTGCTGCCAGGAACAGAAACACTAGTGGGCGGGCGAGCCGTCAATGGGAAGGGCAGGATGGGGCTGGGGATCCTGAACAGCTGAAAACAGCCATCCTGGCAGGGACAGCGACCTGGTGGAGAGTGAGGCTAAGGCCAGCCAGCTCAGAGGGAAGAATCTGCTCCGCGAGAGCGCTCCTAGCCAACAGCCCACTCTGCTCACCGCAGGATGCAGCCGATGCCAAGACCAGGGCAGAGCAGAAAAAGCACCGCCCTCCTCTGCTGCCCCAGCCAAAGGCAAGCCGAAAGAGCGTCTGGCCGGGAGCCTGATTTGGAGCTGGGACATGTCAGGGAGGGTGACCAAGAGCCTTTGGCATCTTCTCCAAGGTAGAGCTTGGCAACTGGTCACCACACATCTGAGCCTGGTCAGGTGTTTTTTTTTTTGGTTCCGCAAACCCCAAGAACAAAGATCATTAGCTCCTCAGGCTCTTCTTGTCCTGATCGCTTTGATCCTGGGCAGTTGGACAGTTAAGAGTAGCGAGATAGCTCAGCGGACTAAGTGCCTGCTCAGGCAAGCGCAGGGACCAGGTTCGATACCCGGTACCACATGCCACGCCAGTCCCAGTCCCAAGCATGCACGAGCCTGCCACTCAGACTGGCGTGGTGGTGCATGCCTATAATCTCAGAGCTGGGGAGGCTGAAAATAGGTGGATCACTATGAGTCTGAGCTGCATAGTGAGACTCTGCACCAAATACATTAAAAAAAAAAAAAAAGTAGTAGCCCAAGGACCTCTTGGTGGCCATGAAATCAGTGGTGATGAAAGAAATTAATTTCACCTGATCATTGTGGATGACAGGCCTTACATGAGGTTGTACAGGGGATCTGGCCCAAAATCTGGGCTCCGCACCTGGCTTCAGGGAATTTATAGGTGCTGCTCAGCCCCTCTCCCAGTCCCCCACGCACAGTGAACCCCTGCTATCACCTGCTCAAACAGAAGAACCGCCACTCACCCTCAACCCAAAGTGAGACGTGGGCTCCAGAGCAGTAGAGACAGCAGCCGTGTGTGGAAACACTCTGGGGTCCAAAGACCTGCTGCTCACCTGCCGCTGCCGTGCAGGCTAGGGTAATGCACGACCCCTTCTGAGCCGATGTCTCTTCATCAGACAACACTATCCCTGCCAGGATTGTGGTGAGAATACGGAGCCTTATGCAGCGCGGCCTCACGCAGGACCCTCATGCACCAGGGGACCGACAGCAAGTGATACTTGCCATCAACCACACATAGGTTTTGTTCCAGGCTCTGAGATAATGTAAGCTCCCCCAAGTCATGCAGTAAGGTAGGAGCAAACGAGAACTCTGCATCTGTGCATCGAACATAATTCATGCTCACTCTGCCTGCGGATGTCATGACTTTCCACACAGACTCCGAGAAGCAACCAAGACCACCAGGGCCGGCAGGACTGAGCAAACAGTGATATCTTTAGTTCAGACTGGGTGCAGCCTGGTCAAGGTGGAGAAATAGGTTGACCACAAACAAAGAAGAAAATCTGCTTTGTAGGCTAGCTCAGGTATGGCAGAGATCCCCAGGCCCCCAGGGGTCTGGTGCCTTGGTCAGGAAGACCCCAGGGGAAATGCAGGGTGACGGCAGCGTTTTGCTGCCTTACAGAGTGGCATTCTGTAGACTTACAAGGCTTCCCATAAGCCTGAGAACCAGGCCTGGGAGCCATCCTGATAAACAGATTTATTTTTGTCAGTCAGGCTGAGCTGTAGCGTTTTTGTTGTTGTTGTTGTTGTTGTTGTTTTGTTTTGTTTTGTTTTTCCCTGCTTGAACAGAGTGGTACGCTGCACTTTTTCTCTTCAGGCTGGGATGGGTCTGACTGTGAGGCCCTCACAGAGATCCGTGCCATGGCCTGGCTGCTGCCCCTGCCCCTTGTGATTCTGTTCTTGATGTTCACAGGCTCCCTACACCTCAGAAGCTCCATGCTCACTCCAGCTCCTCCCTGAGACCCAGTGGATACATCTACCCTGTGGCATTCATTCCCAGAATGTGGCCCCAGACCAGCAAGCAGCCGGAGCCCACTAGAAAGGCAGACTCCCAGGGTGCACCACCCTCCAGGTGGTTCTGACACTGCAGTCTGAGGACAACAGCCCTAGCCAGCCCTGAGCCTCTCTCGTCACAGCTACTCAGGAGGCTGAAGCAGGAGGACCACTTGAGCATGAGGGGTCAAGGCTAGACTGGGCAATGTAGTGAGACCCTGTCTCTAAAAACCAAAACAAACAGACAAAGCCCTGCAACCCACTGTTTTAGTCATTTTTCCAGTACCCAAAAGCCTCTGCTATAACATAAATCACCTGCTTGGGGTGCCCGTCGAGAAGCTGCTAGCGCCCTCTGCAGGACATGAGTAGGAAGAGAAATACAGGCAGGGGACTTGGCAGGAGGGGGCCTGCAGCAGCTTAGAGAACGTGACCACCTCATCCACGCGATACTGCACGTTTGACACTGGCGTCGCCCACGGCCTTCTACACCATCTCAGGTATCTAAGGCAAGCTCCCTGTGTCTAATTTTTCAGGGTTCACAGTCCACCCTGCACACTCTCCCGCACACCCCAGCACCCTGCTTACAGGATTCGCACCCACCTGCGAGCCCCAGCGCGGACATAGCGGCCTGCCCCGCCACCCCCTCCCCGAGCTCTTCGGCCTGTCTTGTGATGGCTCAGATGGAATCTGTTATTAAAGCGTCCTTCTTAATTACCGACTTACGCACCATTCAAGTTACTTTCTGGCAATTATGTCATTCAGCAATAATTGGATTTCTGGTTTTAATTGAGCCCTAAATTAGCGATAGATTTCCTGAAAGCCGTTACAGTGATTTCTAAACTAAATTTTTTGCTGCCTTTTGAGTACATTATATTTCAAACAGAATGAGTCGCAGCCGTGGTGAACCCTTGCACGGGATCCTAAGATTTGCAACTCACGCGCCATTCTGTGATAACTAAATATGTGCCGCAAGGACGCGGTGTCCCCTGAGCCACTCTGTGTCCTGAGCAGGGTCCCCTGCCTGGGGACAGAAGTCAACTTAGTTTGGGGCAAACTAAGGTCCAGCCGCATGACTAGATGATTAGCCCCGCTATGCGGGAAGGAGAATGCGTTTGTTGCCCCTGCAGTTGCGGGTAGATACTTGAATCACACAAAAGAAAAGCGAACTCTCCTCGAGAGCTACTAACATAAAAAGTGGGTTGAAGCCGTGTAAGCCCTAGTGCTGCTGCTGCTGCTGCTGCTGCCCTCCTTTCCTAAAAGGGGCGATGGCTCGGGTTGAGTCCAACAAACACTTGTCACCTGTCCACTCTGTGCTAACTGCTGCAAAGGACCCTGTGCCCAGAAGAGCAGGCCATGGTGTGCATGGGCTTCGGGGTCAGCCTGCCTGGGTCGGAATCCCAGCTCCACCAGCTCCAGGCTGAGTGACCCCAGACCCATCGCTCAGCTCTGTGGTTGTGTTTCCTTTATTTGTAAAATATATCACAAGATTGTTGTGCAGAGACACATTCCAAGACCCCCAAGGTTACCTGTGGCACCAAAACATAGATGATAGATACATAGATAGATAGATAGATAGATAGATAGATAGATAGATAGACAGATAGACAGATAGATATAGACATAGAGATAATAGATAGATAGAGACAAGACAGTTACATAGATGATCACTTAATTTATAATTGGTCACAGCAAGGGATCAAAACTAATGCTAGAATATCTGTCAATACACTGTAATAAAAGTTATTTAATGAAGGCGAGATGGTAGGAAAGAGGTATGCAGTTTTGGAGAAGGAAGGGGTTAAAAGGAATTCAAATGGCCAAGAGACCATCTACATATGCACTGATTATATAAAATGGCTAATGAGTTTTTAAGTGACTTACAAACTAGTTTCAATTCATACTTTTTTATGAGCAGAATTTGTTGACTGGGGGAAAGAAAGCTCCTGTCCGAGAGAGGGACAGGAGGGTCATCCCGAGTGGGTAGTCCCCTCAAGTCATACTTATGGGTACCTGAAACCATGAGAAGCAAAGCCACTGACGAGGGGGATGATGGGGTTACAGGCAGAGACTTCCAAAGCACCCAGCGCAGGGTGCCAGTCTCCTCAGTGGGGTCCCCTGTGACGAGGACTTGCTGCACCCATCTCCGTGTCCCCAGGACCCAGCGCAGTGACTGGGTGGGCGCATTTGTTTCACAGGGAAATCAAGTCTACACGAGGTGCCCTAAGAGAAACAGGACTCAAAGGAGAGCAGGCCGGAAGTGCTGTGGAGAGGACCCCCAGCAGGCCCTGTGGCCCCTGCCAGGGCCCTGCTGACGCCCACCCCACACAGCAAAACTCTGCCCTGTCTGCCTTGTTGGCCCAGCCCAACTGCAAACAGTCAATGTGATTCTTTATCACTGCATTAAATAATACAATTTGGAGACAAAGCAATAATTTTCAGTTGGTAATAAAAAGTATTTTATGCATACATAACCAATAATGTGATATATATTTTCAAAGTGATTTCTTTTACTGACATAGGGTTGGAAGGATGTGGCCTACGTTTACCCTTAAGGAAAACACTACCTTCCAGGCAGAGGTCTAGGTTCATGGACTCCCTAGGGCTAGTACTGCCAAGACTGCCTTCCTCTCCCCAGTAGCAAAAGTATTAAATACCTGCTCTGGAGTAGCAGTGCAACTGGCACAGGTGACTTAGAGGCCGTCGCATGAGCCTCTAATCAGTCTTTGTAAAATGCAATTGTTCAACAAAAGTGTACTGATCGTGGGCCATCAGCCAGGCACTTTGCCAGACACACAGAGCACATCAGTGAGAAAAACAGATATCCAACAGCGTTCTTGCCCTGCTGAAGGTGACCAGAGGTAGAAGAGAGGCCAGGCAATGAACAGAAATAAATAACCAAGCCTGGGCCTGCCCGTGCACACCTGTAATCCCAGCACTTGGAAGGCTGAGGCAGGAGGGTCACTCAGAGTTCAAGACCAGCCTGGGTTACAGAGTCAAGAGCCTGTCTCCTAACAAAGAAAACCTCTAAGTGAGTAAATGGCATTACACGTTAGGAGATAGGAAGTAGGATGAAAACTACATAGCACATGTTAAGAAGTATAAGAAAATGGAAGGGCGGCTGTGGTTTTAAATAAGACAGGGGAGAGGTGAAGCTTACACCAAGACCTAAGGAGGCGAAATCGATCCCACAGCCCCGACGCATGAGTGGGCTCAAGTCCTGCTGTGTGTCCTTTCACTCACCGCCTCCGAGGAGTGGGCTGGGGAACCCTGTGCCTGCCAGCTCCCTCCTGGGAGCTCCTCCCAGCAGACTCCCTCCACAGAGCTGGGCTCTATCACCACTGGGGACCTGCGAGGCGCCCTGCTGGGGCCAGCAGAGCTGCAGACCCACAGGAAGCAGACTCAGGCTGGGGAGCAGAGCCCAGAGCCTTCTGGCCTCTGCCCTTGATCTGCAGGCTCCCTGAGGCCGCATACCAAATATTACCACCTCCCGGAAAAAAATTTGTTTTTCTCTAAACCAAAGGGGGAAGAGTTTAAAACTCCCCATTTAATGTATATTGTAGCTTCCTTGTAAGTAACTGTCGCCCTGAAGAAGTTAGGATGCCACAGACACATGGCCCGTGACTCCCCGGCCTCCCCCCGACCCTTCCTCCCACTCTTTCTGTCTCAGCCCCACACAGAGGCATTTATAGGGATGATAATGGGTTTCAAAACAAATCTAATGAAATGTGCATTTTCTTAGGATTCTGTGTTCTGGTTCAGGGAACCAAATTATACAGCAACCAGGGAACAGGTGGCCCGAGTGTGGCCAGCACCTCCCGCCCTCCCGGGACTGTCCCCACCATGTGGCCGTCCCCCGGGGCACACTGGCTTTCCTGAGCAGCCGTCTGTGGTCCCCCACTGAACACAGGCCTCCAAGGCGCGCTCACCTCAAGGACTTTCCCAGGAGGCAACAGATCCTCGTCCAGGGTCCTCCTCAGGCAGACGTCAGACACAGCATAGCCACTTAACTGATTAGATTGCTGTCCCCATAAATATTCTACCACCGAGGAAGAGATTTACGAGATTGTGTCTTCGGTTCAATTTTCAGAACGATTTACAGCTCAGACACATCCAAAAACTTATTACCAACCACATTATTTGAAAACAAAGCGCTGTCTTGCCGTCCTGGGAGAGGAGCCTAGGAGCCATCAGCGGCGCCTTCTGCCTCCGCGCTATCTCTGCCACTCCTGTTACCGCGGTATATATAACAAACACCTTAAGTGATACTGCAAAGTACGGCGCCGCGTGTCAGGGAGCAGCCCATTAAGTGCGAAGCCTGCAGAGGGCTACAGATTTGTCTTTGCCCTGGGCAGCTTGACAACACTTCAAGGAGCGGAGAGGCCTGGAGTGCAGGCTGTGGGACGGAAGGATGGAAGGACGAGCCCCTCGGAGCCGTTCCTGCTGAGAGCAGTGTGAGCCCTCCTCACTGGGCCGTGTTGCCCTGTTCCCCTCCCTCGACGCGTGGCTCCTGTCCCGCCTGCACCCTGTGCGCTGGCAGAGCTGGCCCTAGGCCCCTGGGAACCTTCAAGCCCAATGCCCGCGTCCAGCGATGCTGGGGTAATTGGCCTCCATCTTCCAAGCCCCACCCGCCCTGGGCGCTGAGGGCCCCGGTGTGGCGCCCACAGCTGCCTTTCACCCTCCGCGCGCAGGGGCTGGGCCAGCTCCAGGGCCCCCCTAGGCTGCCCACGTGAGCGCCCAGCCCTGGCACACCTGGGGGCGTTAGCCGAGGCACTAGCGCCGGGTCCCGGGCGTGGTTCTCCACCGTGGGTGTCCACACACGGCCGCTGAGCTTATTCATTCATCTAAATGCCTTAGTAAAAAGCTGAATTTAGGGGTTTCACCACCAAAAGGTCCTCATCTGACTCTCGCTCTTCCTGCCCAAACATGTTGTGTCACTGCTTTCTCTAACACATGCTAGCACGTGTGTGGCACTGGGGACAGAGCCCCTGGCCTTGACGCTGAGCTAGAGACTCGGCTCTGTCTTAGTTTCATTGTTGTTGTTTTGTTTTGCTTTGTTTTGTTTTGAGACAGGCTCTTGCTAAGTTGCTAAGTTTTCCAGACTGAATGCAAACGCGTGCCTGGGTCCCTCGCAGCGCTGTGATTGCAGGCACGCGGGTGGATCCATCTGTCTTACTCCATTATCACATGATGGGGAAAGCAGAAAAATCAGAGCAAGGGAGCCAGGCGCATGAGCACTCTGCACGCACCTTTTTACTCTCAAACATTTTCCTAGTGCTATTTCAGGGATACATTGGAGAAGACACGGCATCGCTCATTTATGAAGAGCACTTTCACCCCTGTGACTAACTCTGTGTTGTCACGCAAAAGGGAAACTAAATCCCTAAACTCAGCATTTCTGCAAAACTGCAGGGCATGGGTGCTTGTTTGTATCGGCAAAATCACAAAATAAAAAACCTTCATGTCGCATGTCATTTGAGCGCCACAGTATCTGAGGTCCTCTCTATCCAGCCAGCGTGAGACTCCAGCCGCCACCCCATCCAGAATGGACCCTGTCCACCCCCAGTGCCACCATGGTGGCCATTTTATCCTCTGGTGCCCGTTAGGGTCACCTGCTCAGTGCGCTGGGTGGGAAGGGACTGCCCTGACAGGTGGTGGTGACGACAGCTGAAAGAAGGGACTTCTGAGCTGAGTTCCAGGGACAGTAAATGGGTACAACTGCAGGCTCAGTTCAGCTGGGGAAGGGGAAGTTAGAAAACGGAGCTGGCAGCGTGGTCCTCGACATTCACCCGGGTCACCTTCGGCTCCGCCCCCGCCTTCTCACCCAGCGCCCACGTGACTGCACCCTCGCGGTCTGTGATTCACTTATATTAAATCTGCAGTTTAAAACCAGATGCTTTCTCGTCACAATTTAACACCTTGGCGTTTGCTTCACATTGGGTGCCTGGGAGGCTGCAGACTGCGGTTGAAAGTATGAATAATTCCACCCCCGGGCCATCAGCTTGGCCCCTGCTGCGCTCTTTGGAGGTGCATATTCCCCCAGGGTTGCCTCCAGTGCTTCCCTTTTTGAAAAATATCTGTAATAAAAATTCAAATACATTCAAAAATGAACATAAATAAAACATAATTTCCTCCAAGTAATTTATAACATACTAAAGCATTCACCTCCCTGTCTTTGCCCGTCGAGGGGCTGAGAAGCATCCTTGGGGCGGCAGAGGTGCTCCCCTTGCCCTCCACGGCTCCAGCCAGGTGCTGCCTTGACAACAGGTGGTTCCCCAAAGCCACCAGGGCCCGGGGCTGTGTGGCCCACTCTACCCATGGAGGTTCTGCTTCACCCTCACGCAGACAGATGGCGCAGCTCTCCGTCTCCTCCTCTAGGGGGCGGGCAGTGCTAGGAGGTTCTGTCTGTCAGGATTGCAGCCAGTATGT
Source organism: Myocastor coypus (assembly GCA_004027025.1). Lineage (NCBI taxonomy): Eukaryota > Metazoa > Chordata > Mammalia > Rodentia > Myocastoridae > Myocastor > Myocastor coypus. The sequence goes on from PVJA010027440.1 coordinate 26,343, forward strand.
GGCGGGCCACCCTTACCGCACAGGACGACCCTCCCATCCCAGCCTGCCTCCTATCCCTGCCTTTCCCAGTGTCACTGCGTTGGTGGCCATGGCGAGACCTGGAATGGGTCAGAAAACACCAAATCTGCCACAGGCTGTGCGGGAGCCCAGGGCTGCTGGGTCCTGGCCCAGTTGGTAGGGCTGGTGCGGGCACGGATCTGTACTTCTAAGGCCTTCCCCCTCAGAGATGCTGAGGTTACCACAGCTCCCTCAGGGGCCTGGCTGCCTTAGCACTTGGGTGGGAATCCGCTTGTGTTCCGGGAGCCCTCGGAAGGCACAGACCTGGTGACCACAGTCCACAGAAGGAGTCCAGGGCATCGGGGTCCTACACACACACACACACACACACACACACACACACACACACACACGCACAGAGTGAGGCTCTCTGGGAATAATTCAACTCGAGAGAGACACAAGATCTTCCCTGTGCCACTTACAGCTGCCGGAAAAACAAATAACTAAAGAACAAGGTGGAAAGCCCCTGTGCAGAGGACAGGCCCTAAAGGCTTCGGGAGGCCCTGGACCGAGCCCAGCAGTGGTGGTTAAGGAAGGTTTTCCCAAGGCCCAAGGCCATGGGAGCCAGGATACAATCACTGGCACATCGTTTGTTTAGCATGCCCCTAGCGCTCTACAAAAAATAAATAAATATACAAAAGAAAGAGACATTGGACCCAGGGCCTGAAGGGTAACTATGAGTAGAAAAAATGAGATAAGGCATTTCAGGCCATCAAAGAGGCAAATGTCAGTGACAGTCAGTACAGCTGGAGGGGCCCGGACCCAGAGGAAATAGGTGCATTTCACGTGCTCTCAGCAATGCTTGGGGATGCTGGCAGATAGGACCCTAAATATCCAACGGGGGAGTCAGATCATAAAACAATGAAATTATGTTGCTGTCAGACCTGTGTGTGCACGAGGGACTCACTTCTGGACTCATCTCCGGGCTCCGGTCCTGTTCCCAGAAGCTCCTGTCCAAGATGCCTTGAATTGCAGGGAGGGAGGGAGGGAGGGAGGGCTACCACCAAAATCAAGCAGGCGCCCTAAGTGGGCTGGGAAATCAAGACACGGCACAAGAGACTGCGGGGCAGGTGGCTGTGTGGAGACCCCCGCAAGGTAGGATCCATCAGTGGGTGACCCAGGAAACCCACGTGGGGCAGAGCCTGGCAGGATCTTGGCACTGACCACGTGCCCCGCAATCCGTGCGTGCAGCCGTGCCAGTGCCGCTGGCAGTGACGACCAAGAACTGTGTTTAATACACAGCCACTGAACCAGACCCAAACACCAGCCAAGCGCCGATAATGAGAAAAAGTAATAAGAGAGTCACTGGGCGGGTATCAATCTCATAGTCACAACTAAGACGTACGGAAGTAGAGCTTTGGGGAAATCGGTTCCCTGTACCTCAGCCCAGCTCAGCTGTCAAAGCCTCCTTCACATGAAGCAGAGAACTCGGCCTGGTCGCTTCCAGGGCAGCAAATCTATCCCAAGTTGTCCTCCTGTCCTTGTAAGTTTCCCCCACAGCCCCCACTGAGGGGAAGCATCTTTCCCCAGCTCTGTCTGCCTGGGTCACACCTCATGTCCCCTGTTCAGGTAGCCACCAGGGTTGGCCCCTTCAGAGTCTCTGACACTGCAGCTGCTCCCAAACCCAGAAGGCACCAGGGCCCCACGGGAGCAGATGGATGTCAAGGTTCCTCCACACTCCTGGCCACTCTGAACCACTACCTCAGCCCTCTCAAGGACTCTGAAAACCTGCTCTCCTCTCTGCCACTACCTCAGGGTCAGGGAAACTTGGTGACAGATGGCTGTCAACATTGCCTGTTTGCACAAACCATTCTGCCATTTTCCGTAGACTGGGAGCCCCATGGGTGCAGGGTGCTGGGTCCAAGGGGGCTTCTGTCATCTCAGCCTTCGCAGAGCACACAAGGCACAGCACCCTTACTCTCAAACATCCCGCAGACTGGCCTGGGCTGTCCCTTGTCTGACCCTTGACACCCAATTCCTGACCCATGACCCCTGCCAGGACTCATCCCAGGGTGCAAGATCTGCCTCAGGCACCCTCCATGCTGAGGCAGCCTCCTGCAGTCTACCCTCAGTCTGCTTCCTCTCCTTCCAGTCCTGCTCCAAGCTAATGGATTCTTATCTCTTTTTAAGCAGTAAAATCTGTTACAAGAAAGAGGGAGGGAAGGAAGGAAGGAAGGAAGGAAGGAAGGGAGG
>PVJA010027441.1:0-28875 GCA_004027025.1 Myocastor coypus
ATGTTATCCAAAACAGAAGTAAAGAATAAATGTAGAACTTCCTAAAATGGAAAATTAAATTTTTGATATAAAAATTTTTAAGAAGATTAGAAATAGTTAAAAGATATCAGAAACAATATGGCCCTAAGGAAGTAATTCAAAATGCAGCATAAAGTGCCAATGAGATAGCTCAGCAGACTAAGTGCCTACTTTGGCAAGCCCAGGGACCAGGGTTCAATCCCTCTTCCCACATAGCAGACTGGCCCTGGCTCTGGGACACACTGAGACAGCAACAGAGTCCAGGTGTGATGGCACACACCTGTAATCCCAGCACTGTGGAGGTTGAAAATAAGAAGATCATCATGAGTCTGATCTGCATCATGAGACCCTGTACCAAATACACAATTTTTTTCTTTCAAAGCAGTATGTAGAGATAAAAGAAGGTAAATATGAAAAGAGGGTTAAGAGCCAATAGGGTGTAAAGGTGTAACTAAATGCACTTCTAAGAGATGAAAATAAAATAAAAGAGAACAAGACATAGTTTAAAAGAACAATGACTGGACATTTGCTATGGTTACTAAAAATATATATGTCTGCAAATCCAATGAGACCAATAAGTAAAAAATGACCAAAGGCATGGGGAGAATGCTCGCTAAATCATTAAAAGCTGTAGAACATTGGAAAGAAAGTGTGTTAGGAGCATTTCCAATGTCTTCCACGATGAAAATAAGTTCATCTACAATAGAAAGAAAATCAGGCTGATTACAATTTTCCCTAATAACAGAAACTAGAGATGATTTAATCTATTCCACAGAAGCATGGCTTCAGGAGGTGGCAAGAATAGGATAAACATGTTCCTAGTGAGAGGAAGTCAATATTTCAGGCGGATTACTCTCAATGCTGCTGTGACTGTCATAAGGTATTTTTATTTTTTTATTGAAACATTCATTGTTTTGTTTCCCCATGGAAGAGAAGTAAAAGTAAAAAGTGACTGAGAAACTGGGCGCGGGGACAAAGGAAGTGGAAAGTTGACCAAGAACAAGGGAAGTGATAAAGCAGGACTACTGAGACCCGAGTTGAAGTTTCGAAGCATGGCTGTCTCACAGTATTCCTATTTCTTCAAAAATATTTCTATCTTTGAAGTAAGAAAGAATGACATTTCTAGGAGTAGAGCAGCTTCTGAGTTTTAGTGTGAAGTGCAGTCGCTAGTCTTCAATTTAATATTTATTTGATAACATTGAGCTTTCTTTTAATCCCTTCATAGATATATTGATTTCTGCAAATAGCCTAATGGTCTGTTTGAATTACAGGCAACTCTAGTGAGCTTGTCTTCTTCTGTTTATGAGCCTTGTTTCAATCAATCCTCCTTAGACTCAGCAGCCAGAGAGACTATTACCAATCTTACTTTAAAAATTTATGCTATTGCATGCCTTGATATATTGTGTCAAAGACAAATATGATTGCCATGTTGGGTGGAGGCAGCTCAATATTACTCTGTTTAGAAAGAAATTAAAGGCAATAAATATGAATACAACAATGGGAAAGTGATTTGTAAATTAGATTATCTGATTCTATGATGACGGAGTAGTTGGAGAACTATAGATACAAGTTTGGAACGGATCAATAGCATTGTCCAAGAAATAAGTTTCAATAATATAAACTTTATGTTTGAGTAGTATCAAAACAAAAGCATGCCGTATTTCAACCAATATAGCACTAAAAGTAAAATTTCAGTGGCTGAACATTTAAAACTGAGCATGAATGTTAAGAACTAATGCATCTAGCCGATCAAGAAAAAAAACTTGAGTCTTTTGAAATTAGAGATGCTTCTGATCTATCTATCTATCTATCTATCTATCTATCTATCTATCTATCTATCTATGTCATACCGTATCTATGCCATTTAGAAAAATGTGAACATGCATAGGCAGCTCTTTGAAAGGAGTTATAACTACTAAAATGAAGTTGTCAACATAAGACAATATTCTACTCCAATGTTTTTGATCTTAATGAAAAATTTTCTTCTGCCTGTTAAAGATATTTGGGACAAATGTAAAATAGGCATGTCCAAACTGGAGTTATTTTGTGTTTTCCAAACTTTTCATTGCGTAAAATGTCTGCTTGTGCCCCATAGCAGTCCTGCTTGGTGGAAGACACTGGGCAGAAAGCAGAAGAATTCAGTGCCTTGGGTGTGTATTACTCTCACCTGGAGGGAAAATTCACACCCTTAGCAGAGAGATAGGATCCTAACACCTGCTTTATAGTAGCAGACACTCTCTTGAGACTATCTCAAATCTTCTTCTAACGTCTAGATGTGAATCTAATCTTTGCCATCAGCTGTCTAGCAAAAATATATTATTAATTGTTGAATAACATAGTTTTATAAATAGCCTAGGGCTCATGTTTCCGCGAAATTTGGTAAAGGTTACTTCACATAACAAGTGTTTCAATATGAATCTTCCTTGGTATGTTATTTTACTTAATATATAAACTGACGGATGGCAGGGGACTTTGTTTCCTTTGAGTAGTTGTTGTTTGCAAAAGAGACATATGGTTGCATGCATTTAAATTCTTCATTAAGAATGTTTATAGGGTGGGGGAAAGTAATATAATCTAAAATGGCGAACATTATAGAGGACTGCAGAATTTAGCTCCAAAGTGTTCTATATCATTACTGTACTAAGAAATGAACATTATGCCTAAATAAGTTGTTTATACAAACTACGGGAACTCACTTCACTGCAAAAATATTTAGATTAAAAGTATTCCCCAAACATTTAGTTATTCTAATTTGCACAGATACTGGGAGAATGTATATTTAATCATATTATTATACTTATTTCAAAGAAGAAAATACGCATTGCTAGTGTGTTCTTGTTTTAACTAAAAGAGTCTAATTTATTTCATTTTGTTTGTTCCATGGCTTTATATGATTAGAGTTGTTAGCAATAAATTTTGTTTTCATTTAGAATTAGATTAGCCATCACAGTGGGCAATGCACCTGAAGTTTATTGTTAAGTGACTTCCCTGATCCTGCCGTCTTCTACCTGGCACATCCCTCCCATGAAGAAATAACAACAACTGAGGTACTTCTATCAGTAAGATAGTTCAACTGGCTAGCCCAGTTTAGTAGGTTCTGAGGATACAAAACCCCCACTTACATATAAAATGAAGAGTATAAAGCAGGCTCATCCACCTAAGACTGTTGACTTAGCTCCTCTAAGACTGTTGAAATGCTATGATCAGCAGGCAAAGTAGACCAGCAAGACAATGACCCTTGTATTCCCAGCTCCTCAGAGAGCTGAAGCAGGGAGAATGCACATTCTAGTTAGAGTTAGGCAAGTTAGTGATGCCCTGCCTCAAAATAAAAACGGCTGTGGTTGTAGCTCAGTGGTGATGTACCCTGGATTTTATATATATATATATATATATATATATATATATATATATATATATATATGAAAAGAGGGGTAGGAGAGTGGAATTGTAGTATTATTTTTTTTCTCAAGAACTGTAAGATGCAATATTTCAAACAATACTGAGATTCTTTCTTACTCCCAAAAGAATGGATAACGTTAAAAAAAAAATCAACTAATAAATGCTGAGAAGGTTGAAGGAAAAGGAAATCATTTTTTACTATTGGTGGAAATGCAAACTAACACCGCTGTCATGGAAAAAAGTACAGAGATCCTCAAAAACCCAAAAGCAGAACTGCCACTGGACTCAGCATTTCCCCTTCACGGATTCCTGCAGAAAGATTTAGAAACAACCTATGGCAGTGACGTACGCATACCCAGGTGCGTAGCAGCATAACTTGAAGTCCTAAATCAAGGAAGCAGCCTGTTTGGCCACTAACAGATGAATGACAAAAGAAAATATGGTCTGTATGCACCATGGACTGCTACTAGGCCACGGAGAAAGCATTGAGGTGTTTAAAGGAGAATGGATGCGTCTTGAGACTATAATGTTAGGTGAAATGAATCCAATATCTGTGCTTAAATATTGTGTGGCTTTTCATGGGAGAAACTCAAAGTATAAATGACACGAAGAGAAACATAGAAGGTAGGTAACAGGAGGGAGGCAGGTGGATCTTTTGCAAAGGCCAAAAGACCTAGGAAACTAAAGATGAGCAAGCAGGAGGCACAGGAGGTCGAAGAGCAGTCAAAAGAATTAAGATGTGTAAAGTACGAGGATCTAACCCCCACAAGGAATGCATCTGCTTTGTGTAGCAAGCATGTACTAATTAGCAGGATATTTTTTTTAAAGTTCTAATCTGAAGAACAAAAATAAAACAATAGATATGAAGCTATCAAGAGCAGAAGGCACGCTTAGTGACAGGGCTCTTGTCTCTTGGAACCCAGTATTTCAGTGTCAGGACCAAATGGGGAGAGACTGTTTGGTAGGTGAGCACTGTAGCCTAATCAAGGGCATGCTATTATTGAAAACCACTGTTTTCCACTTTCGCTGATTATCTATGTCCTTTGAAGTAATGCTAAGCACAGACCTTCACTAGACATTGTTTATGATCAACTTCATAGACTTAATGCTGACATTCATCCGTGATCTTCTGTTCTCTAAGCATACTTATGACTCCATCAGTGTCTTAAATCCTACCAAATTAAGTGACTTAACATTTTCATTTCCTTATTTTATAAGGAGGTAATGTCAATTTTATTTTTATAGTAGGGGAAATGAGGAAGAAATCTGAATAGGGAGTTAACTAATGAACTACCTCCATTCGTGCTTCACACACACACACACACACACACACACACTGCTCTAAAAAAACAAGGAAAAATAAATTGACAATCAATATATAGAAAGATAACAAAAGTAGCAGTAAAGTGTTATAATTCAAATCATTAAGATTTGACTTTCACTTCTCAGACTAGAAAATAATTAATCATTTCTATCAATGTTGGGCACATTCTTATGCCTAAGTACTGGGCATGGCAAGGGGTACTTATTTGAGTGGTCGGTCACTCTAGGGGATGGATAATTTTTTATTTAAAAATTATTAGATAGTAAATGCTACTTGTTTCTGGGAGTATGGTTCCATGACTGGCTGTTAACATTATAGATTTCTGAAACTATTATTCAAGAAAAAAAATAGGTCTATTATCTGAAAAAACTCCCTTACATTCTCAGTTTATGGTCTCTCCTCCCCACACTGACCCCAGGCCAGTAATGCTAATATGTTTTCCAGCACCTTAAATTTGTCCTTCAAGGTCCTCATATAATGCAATAACCTTTAAGATAGGCTTTTCTCACTCGGCATGCTCCTGGGACCCAACCTTGGGTGTATAACAACACCTCTCGGCAGTAGTTGTCTTTTGTAGAGTGAAGTGTTTTAATTTTTATGAGGTCTTACTTTTTTATATGTCATGGTTTCAGTATTCTAAAAGGCCCCGTATACTTTAAGAAAAAACAATTTTCTGTGGATAAATCCACAATTTAAATCTTCTGAGTTAAGTTTATTATGTGAAGTATGTAAAGACCCCACCCCTACTTTTGGATATCCAATGTATCCAAAATCACCAGTTCCAAAGTATCCTTCTCTTTCTGTGTAGACTTATAGTGGCTCTCTTGTTGCAAATGATTGGATTTTGGTGTTTTTATACGTTCATTTTTTTTTTCTTTCCATCTACTGTTCCATTGATCTATGCAACAGATTTTCCAAAATACCAAACCGTCTTGATTACCCCAGCTTTACACCAGCTCTTGGACTCAGATATTAAGTCCTTCACCCTTGTTTATAACTCTAAAACTGCTTTGTTTACCTTAGGAGTTTGAGAAACACTTCATTGAATTTCTTAGTTTTACAATCTCCATTGTGCTCTTTTCCTATTTCTTTACTGAGAATGCCTTGCTTTCTATTCATTTCAAATGTTTCCTTTGTCTCAGAGAATTTGGTTATAACAGCTGCTTGAAAGACTGACTCTTAGCTCTAAAATATAGGCTGTGTTGGGGTTGCTATCTCTTGACTGTCTTTTTCTCTTGAATTTTAGTCACATTTTCTGCTTTGTATGTCAAGTGATTTTGGATAGCATCGTACTCTGCTGATTCTGAGTCTTGTTATGGTCACCTGAAAAACATTATTGTTTTCCTTGTAGCAATCAGCCTGGCTGGGCTCACTGCATAAGGTCCGTTTGTGTCTTCTATAGGGAGCCATTCACATGTCTGTAATGTTCTGTAAGATCACTGATGTGTGCATCACAGAGGTCTCAGGCAGAGTCTTGCATGGATTTATATATAGTAGTAGGCATTCTTCTTTTGGAGCTTGCTGTCTTTCAGAACTTCTGTACCAAACTATCTGTCCAACAGAGGCTCTTTTCTATATTCTTTTGGCCCTAAAAGTTGTTTTCTAGTACAGCGTTGAAAACCCACAATGGCCTATCACTCTGAAAAGTGAGGGCTCCCCCTGGGGATAAGTTTGGACAGAAAAAAAAATTACATATTTCTTTGTTTAATCCCATCTTGTGTTTATTTCTGGAATTGTCACCTTGGAGCTGGTGGGGTCGTTTTCTTGTGATTTAAATAGAGGGAGGATGGACTGCTTGTTGCTGTGTCATCCTACCAGAATCAAAGTCTTTATTCTTTCATTTACTATTTTGTAAATAATGGGTAGGCACAACTTCAGCAACTGGATCACTTAAGGATGTATCAGTCCAAGTCTAGAGGTGTGCATTATAAATCCATTTTTTTTTTCTAAACTGGCCTATTATTCTTTTCTTTCTTTGTTTTGACATAGATTTAAGCTTGTTGGGTAAGTCTGAGCAATTTAAAGGCCCCTGAATGTGCATTCTTCTTGATTCTTTACTAATCTTTTAATATTGGTTTATTAGAAGGACTGACCCAGGGTGATGCTTTCAATAATTCTTTATCAGCTCAGATTTGGTTTTTGAAGATTAAATGAGGCCTGGATGGAAAAGAGGCTACGGCTGGTTTGAATAAGGAGTTCTGTGTTTTACTGTCTGCTCCTTGCTCTGCCTTCCACTTTAGTGGACAAAACTGTTCACCAGGAGGGCCATCTTATGCCTCTCACTTGTCACTGTGTTTGTTTTATTGTCACTTGCTGTGGGTTCCTCTCTTTCATTAACTCCTTAGGAACAGACTGGAAAATTACCTGACAAACAGACCCGACCTTAAATGCTTCATCCGTCCATCAAAGACCTGTGCTCTGCCTCCCAACTTCACGGCATGGCTTTTCACTAGAGCTCAGTGCACAGCCAGGAACCTGGCAATCCCTCTCCTCCCCCTATATCTGTTGCCTTCCTTGGGGTCTTTTCTGCCACTGCCAGTTGGGACTGCCTGTGGAAACCTGTGCACCTACACTGCTATGTGCTCATACCTTGTAGGGGAAGTTGTTCATAAGCTGTATTATGCATCAGAGTCTCTTGAGGAGTTCAAAAAGTATTAACATTTACCCTTGGACATCCTCAGTTAGTTGACATTGACATGGGGTAAAAGCTCATCGGGTGAATGACCTCCAAAATGATATAGTGGAAAAATGAAACTCTCCACCTCAAAAGTAGTTTGTGTTCTCTAAAACCGAAGAATGAATTTTAGGAACAAACAGAGGTTATGAGAAGCATATATTGTGGGAAAGAAAGCTCCTGCCTGAGAGAGGGACAGAAGGGGAACCTGAGCAGGAGGTCCCCAGGAAGCTGTCTCTTCAAGGGACTTCTCTTCCAGGAAAGCCGTGCTGTGAGGCAGGTCTGAGGTGGCAGAGAACAGGAGAACTTGCTTAGATAGGCATGAGGTGGGACACAACTATGGCCGACCGATGAGATTGCCAGCACCACTGCTCAGGTAAAATGGGTAAAATCAGAATCACATGGAGAAGCAAGTCATGTAGCAAGTGGGTGTGACCACGGAACAGGATCTCTTCCTGCTGGGCTTGGCTTAGTGACTCCTCTAGGCTCTCTTAGGGTGGTTGATACCTATTTACCCTAGTGGCCACCTCTAGGGAAATATGTGGCTGGATTTGTTTACTGTTTTGGCTTGAGGTCTGGCCCCCAGCAGAGGCCTGTCTGTCTCTTCCAAAGCTGCAAAGCCACCTTGTCTTGCATATGGTCTCCTTGAGGGCCTGGCCCTGTCTGACTGCCTATAATATTTCTGTCTACTATCTCTATCAGCTGCCTACAACAAGAAGACCTCGGCAACAAGTCTTAAAAGTTCTCCAGGTGATGTTAATACTACTTGGCCGGCAGTCCTTAAGTCACGAGCTTTGATATTCATTTAACGAATGATCCTTCCTCCCAGATCTTAGGCAGAAAATTCTGCAGCATTTCAATGATCTGTCTCAACTGAGTTATGTGCATTTAAATTGCTGTTTCCTTCTCCCTTGTTTATTCTGTTCATTCAATTCTCCCCAGCTCCCTGTAATCGCTTCTTATAATTAACCATATGAAAATACTGATCTCAGTTTCTGCTTTTATGGATAATTCAAACAAGACGATTGGTAGCAGAAATGGTCCTGGGAGGCCCACCACTGTCGTAAAATCTTGAATTGGGACAACTTGCAATCTGAACGCCAAAGGACCGCACTGCTGAGGAGTGTTGCTAACACTGGCGTAAGCACCCAGCAGAGCACTGACTGGGCAGACGGGTGCTGGAATGGAACACGCAAAGGAGGAGAGGGAGGGGCTTAGATATCAGGTAATGGTTAAGCAGTATGTGGATTGTGGCCATTAAAGGGATTAGGAAGTAAGCTAGCTTCTGTTAATAAACTTAAATGCCTTGTAGGGGTCCGGCAGGATGGCTCAGTGGTCTAAAGTGCCTGCTTAGGAAAGTTTAGGAGGCTGCAGAGACTGCAGTTCAATCCACGGTACCACATGGTGCGCCAGCCCTGCCCTCAGGCCAGGCTGAGCCGGCCATAAAAATAAATAAATAAACAAACAAAAGTTCTGAAACAAGAAAAAAATAATAAAATAAATAAAATTCTAAAAAAAAATGCCTTGTAAAAAGAAGCTGATAGGTTCAGATTAGGCAGCTATGAACTGGAACCCTGTGAATAACAAAAAACCTCCACTGTAAAGGTTAAGAGATCTGAATGCCCTGAAGCAAAGAAAAGCAGAACCAAAACTGAAGGTTAGTGAATAACTTCTGAAGCCATGGTGCCAAAGCTCAGGTTCTGTCAGAAGAAGACCCAGATTTGGGGGGTGGAGTCTGAAATAGGGACATTTGGACAGGTAACCTAAGAACCGCTGGTTCCCAGATTTTCTGTGCTCTCTCCTAGTTAGGACAAGTAGTTTCTTTACTTTTGCCAGAAGTGGGCTGTTTTCTTTTGCTTGAAGAACAGTGGTAGCTGCCTGACAAATGATGCCTAGTCACTCGACATTGGCTCCCCACCACCTATCTTGATTCAAGATCATTAACTGAGATCAGATAATAGCACAGCCTCAGAGGAAATAGTATACTCACTGTAAGAACTGTAAGATCTAGCTAATACGTGCCCAGGGGCACAGGGCAAGCACATGCAGAGATGATTTGGAGGAACTGCACCCAAGAGAGAATATAAAGCTGGTTAAGGAAGAATGTGCTGGCAGGAGAGCAGTTCCCCTGTGACTTACAGTTTAATGCGTTGGCAAGGACATGCGGAGCTGGTCCTCGGACGCCGCTAGAGTGGTTCCTTGAAGCTCATATACAACAATGGCCCATAGCTAATGAGGTGGAGATGCTAGAATTGCCCCGCAGAGTATTAAGAAAGGGGCTGGAAGGCTTGAGGAGAGAAACGTGGGACTGAGTTTGCTGCGTGAGAGAAGGAACTTAGCTTCCTGCACTCCTCGGCAGGGCTAAAGGACCTTCCTTCATTAATACACTGAGCAATATTCTGTGGAGGTCTTGCGTTTTGGAACAGAACTCCCTGAGGTTGTCACCCTCTCACATCAAGTCACTGGTGAGAGGAGGAGCTACCGTTTCACTATGCTCTTTGGTAGCAGTAGGATGTATATTCTGAAAGAACAGAGGATCAAATGGCAGAACATAACTGAGTGTAGCTGGATAAGGTGATAGGCAGCGAAACCAGATGGCACCAGGGTGCCCTCACCGAAGAGACCTGTGGCCATGACTAACTGTGCTCCTAAGGATGAAATAGAGGAGCTGATGACAAAGAGTTGTTTCTTTTCTTTTTTAACCTATAGTAAGAAAAAAAAAAAAAAGTTATGGATGGCAAACAGAAGGTTGGCATCAGTCATTTTCCACTGAAATGGGAAATTATTATCCCTTACCAACAGCATTCGCGTGGTCATGACCCATTAATGAAAACAGAGGTAGGGCCTGGGTGGCATGTGGCTGTGAAGCCAGTACAGCGCGCACGATCCTTAGCCCTCAATCAATCCCTAAAGGAACACTTCTCTGCAGCAACTGTATTCTGAGGACAGGGGAATTCGGTATGGAAACAAAGGATGGATTACGTATTTGGCCTTTTCTGGCATCTCTCCCAGTAAGCTTTTCCTCTTGATGCCTGAAGTTCTTCTAATGGAGAAATCTTGATATCCTGGATGAAGAGGGTACTGCTACTGGAAGACAGTAAACGTAGTGAACTGGAAGCCTCATCCATTGCATAATACCTTTTGTCGTTTTTCAAACTAAGGAAGACAAACCAAGTTATTGTACAGCTACTGGCAAGGGCAAGGGATTCCTAGTACCATGACCAGCTAGAGTAGCTGCATCATGATGGGAGAAGGGAGAGTCTAACTGGAGCCTTAGCAATTCACTAGAGCAGTGGTTCTCAACCCTTCTAATGCCGTGACCACGCAATACAGTTCCTCATGTTGTGGTCACCCTAAACCAAAAAATAATTTCAGTGGCTACTTCAAAACTGTAATTTTGCTACAGTTATGATTTCCAATGGCTTTAGGCAACCTCTGTGTTTTGGTCGTTCGACCTCCACCAGGGTCGCGACCCACAAGTTGAGAACCCCTGCACTAGAGTGTCTCTTAGTCTTATTTGGTTGGTGATAACATAAATGGGTGATTATAGCAACCATGGCTAATAAGAGCAAATGGACCCTACAAAATTAGATCTCAATTTGCCACCTTTAACCTAATATTCTTATAGTTCTAGCCAAGAGAGAGGCAAATATAAATGGAAGTGATAAAATTCAATCAAGTTATAGTACTAATTGCAGCAGAGACAGTCTTCTTCACTAACCTTTCTACTGAGTTTTTGCATAAACTACCAATAGCTACCAACTTGGGCTGTAGCTAAATCAGTTTCCAGTGGGTATAGGCAGGGCAAATAATTCATATGGTGGATCAAAAGGTATTGTATTCATCAGTTTTCCCAGCGCTGAGGCATAATACCCAATACCTGTAACTTAAAGACAGCGAAGTGCATTGGGGCTCACAGTTTCATTTCAGTGCAGTGGTGCAATGAAGGAAAGCTGCTACCTTAGTGGTGGCCAGGAAGAGAGGAGGAGGAGCTAAGTGTTGAGAACTCGCCCTGCTAAGGCATGCCCTCAGCAACCCACCCTTTACCCCAGACCCCACTTCTGGGACCTTTTAGACCTAAACCATGATAGATAACTATAAAGTTCAGAAAAGGCATGTGTTGATTTGAAAGCTAAAGTGGCCAATGGACCATTATATGCCAGAAAGTATACTTTATACTAAATTTATCTCATATGTCCTTTGAAAAGAAATGACTAGGAACTAGTTTAGAATTATAAATTATTATGAAATGTGAACCAGAATGTATGTAATCATATTTTTTCTATTTTTACAGTATTTATGCTTTTGACATTATTTTGAAAATTGTCAAATCTTCATAAAAGTTAACATTTTCCTACATTTGCTCTTTTTTCCTTCCTTTTTTTTTTAAAACCAGGCCTAGGCCTGATCACTTCAGCATACATTTCTTAAATTTAAGCACATTACCATATGCAAATTACAGTATTTTGTCACACCTAAAAAATTAACAGTAGTTCCACAATATCATTTCACAACTGAAATTCTAAATTTTTTCAATTGCTGCCAAAGTGCATTTTCTTCTACTAAAAGCACATCTCCTCAGAGAAATAAAATTATTGGGGAATGAACACAGGGGTTTTCATCAGCAGTTCCTTATGCTGTCGGCACAGCGTGGCCATCCTGTTTCACTTCAATGGTGGGGTTTCCCTCGCCTTTAGGCTCAGGGTTATGATGTAGGCAAACATGAGGCAGCTGCGCTGTGAGTTTGTCCTCTTTTGCGCAGGATCGTGTTGTGGACATGAATCATCTCTGTGGAGGTCATTTGGGGAAATGACACACCATACCCGTCCTCTTGACTGCAAGAGGAGGGAGAGATCTGATTTTATTTTCTTGTGCTCTGGGCAAATTTGAACACTTATTTCAGATTTACCTTGATATAACAAATTGGCTTTGCAATTCCTCTCCACAGAGTTTGAATCTCATCAAACTGCCAAGGATAACCATTTTATATCTTGAGGCAATTTAGACATCTGCTGCACCTTTCTTTATATAAATTGAGTAATATACAGTTTAACTTCTCTTTGCTGACTGCAGGGTCTTTACACACATGCTATGTTTTTTCTATGAAATGCTTTTCTCTCTCAGATTTTACTTTTGAAGGTGCCCCCTCGTTGCTTTCCTTTTAGGTGCTTTTTAGAAATTTTGATTTATTTTCAATTTGTCAGAGTATTTTTCTGAAACCAAAAGAATGCTATAGATGATTACTATTATACTGTGTAAATTGCACTTTCCAAAGCCATTTCATAGATTTTTAAATTAAAAAACAAGGAAGGCAAAGATTGCTAGTTTTAGAATCAGGTCACTTGGAGAAAAGTCTACAGGTTAATTTGCAGAGGAAATTAATGCTGTGACTGCTGGACTGTGGAAATAAAAGGTACGAATTTGACTGGGTTAAATATTCATCAATGACCTTATAGAGTAGCTCTGCCATTTGGCCTTGAAAATATACATAAAAAAATTTCCCCCTACTTTCTTGAAATTAATGAAGTTAAACTCTGATTTTCCTGAGAACTATCCTTCTCCAAACCTCTGGACAAGTCTATGGTTTTTAAACAGGGCCAGGTTTGGTTTGTATAGCAATGGAGCCCAAAATAAAACTTTCTATTTGAAGTGTTAGACACAACAATAAAAATCTCATCTATTAAAACATGCTTACATTTTTTATTATTATAATTTTCTTTTAGTTTGAAGAGTAAAAGCAGCCGGGCGTGGTGGCTCACGCCTGTAATCTCAGCACTCTGGGAGGCTGAGGCAGGAGGATTGGTGTGCGTTCGAAACCAGCCTGGGCTACAAAAGTGAGTTCAAGGCCAGCCTCAACTGCATAGTGAGACCCTGTCTCAAAAAGACAAAAAAATTAAAAAAAAGAGTAAAAGCAAAAGCAAGAAAAGCAAAAACAAATACAGAAACAGGGTAACATAACTATATATACATATGTATATATATACATATGTATACATATATACATATATATATGTATATATATACATATGTATATATATCAGATTTTCAAAACAAGAATAGCTGATTAACAATGATATATTATGTATTTTTATCATCCAATCACTTACATTTTAGTATTCATATTCTAACTGCTACTAAAACACTAGCTAATTTATATTGAAAAGGAGCTTCACATTTCAAGAGCTCACACAACACTGTAAGTTATCATTCAGGAATTTTGAGCCAGATAGTGGCATACTGCTTCATAAGATTAAATATATCGCACTACAGGCTTTAGGGATTATCATTCTTATTCTGTAGCATTACCTCCTGGGAGACTTTGCATCAGACCATTAAGAGCAACATTTACAGTTCCTTTGAAAAATATAGACTAAGGGGCTTTAGAGCTCTTTGTGTTTTCCCTTTCCTGTTTTCCTCAATGAGCAATTATGGGACATCTCTGTTTTCCTGAATAATTCTGAAGAAATGAAACCTCTCCTATTCCCCTATCTTGCTGTTGACTTCATTGGGCATTAAAAGTGTGTGTAAAGTCAACGTGTAAGGCACAGTCTAAGACACTTGCTAGTAGGTGTGGCTATAACGTGCACGGCTAGAAATGCCGCGCTCCAATAATCCACCCCCAGCTGATGGGTCTGCAACCAGTAGTTGTTCTTCAGCAGGTCCTTGTGCCCTGTCTTATTTGCCCTGGGTATCGGAGCCCCAAGCCCCCTGCCTTTGCCTCATCACTTCTTCATAAGCTCATCAGAGAGTTTAAAGGAGAGAAAGGCCCCTTTGTGCGTGAAGACACTTCATCACAGTAATCTCACTTTATCACTGTGAAATGTCCAGGCCACAGAGGGAGCCGCTTTTGCTGTGACTGCTGCTTAGACAGCAGGCACGGCCTCCTCGAGCCGTCAGCCTTGTGTTTGAGGCCGTCCCTTCCCTCCTCATGGGGTCTGCCCACTGCCTTACTTCCTCACAGAGAGAACTACTGTCTCTATTTTGGAACGCCGCTGAAAACCCGCGGAAGGGGACTTCTCAGGCTGTGCTCTCTTTTATTTACATCCTCAGACTGGTGCTCTCCCTCTGCAAGCACCAGTCTGACTTTGTGTTAAAGATGGGACCCTTTGCTTTCTGTAATAACGGGTTTTAAATCAGGAGGCAGAGAACTTTACTCAGTTGGCGTGGACGGCAGAATATATGGTGCAGTGACTAAACAAAGACCTAGAAGGCTTTTGTCAGCCTAAAATACTCCCTGCGATTGTTTTTGATAAAATAATAATAATTATACTGATGGCTGATGCTTACCACTGAAAACCTGTAATTTCTAACAGCTGTGGCAAGAACATGATAGCCCCAGCACATATAAAAAAGTGTACATTTCCTTGCACTGAGATTACCTGTATGTGTAAATACTCGACTTACTGCACCTGTTACTAAATGGGCAATTCACTGCAAACGCTATCAGGATTTACTTATTTTAAAAAATTGTCATATTAGCTCTAAAGAGATTTGAGGTCAATGAATTCTTTCAGATAAATGAGTTAACAGGGCTTATCAGCTACAGCTTATTAGATAAAATTGGTTAGGCCACGGCTTAAATCACACAGATGTTGCAAACCTAATATTAATGAAACCGTTATTCAATAGGCAGAAATGTGTGCTTGGCCCAGCATCGGCACCACCAAGAGACCACGGTCGAAGAGAGCCTGCGTGTGGGATTTTCACGGTCACCAGCTAGTGCCTCGCCACATTTGCATTTGCACCACCGTATCAAAGGGAAGAGAAGATCATCCGCAGTTCTCTGCTTATTTTAATATTCTGACAGACGTTACAGGATTTAACACCATTTGCTAAATACCTACTACATGCAGAGAAGATGCTGTGCTTCATATTACAATGGAAGAACTGGGTACTTGCTTTAAACAACTTCCAATTCATTAGCAAGGAAAACATAATTTTGCTGCTTGTTAATTTTAAGAATTTTCTAAATGTATTTGATGCAGGGTTTCACTATGCAGCTTAGACTCCTAGTGATTCTCCCTTCTCAGAATCCCCGGTGCTGGGATTATAGGTGTGCACTACCATCCCTGCTCTCCGAGGCAGGCTCAGCATACCTGGGGGTGGGGCTGGCAGGGATGTGGCACCAGGGGTCAAATCCAGGTCCCTGTGCTTGCCTAAGCAGGTGCTGAGTCTGCTGAGCTATCTCTCTGGCCCATGCATGTTGATTTAAAAAAAAAAGTAGCTATAGCTATTCAGAGGTGGTAGTTTTGCACTGTGGTGTGGCAGGAAAGGCTGAAAGGGAAGAAGTTGGGACTGATTTGATGGCAAGTGGGTGGCTAGTCTAAGAATCCCAGTGTGTTTGCCTCTCCTGTGAATCATTTTCCTGCAATAGTACTGATGTTTAGAGCCAGGGTGGGGAGGGGTCTGCGCTTCTGTGGAAAGTGAGCAGCAATTTTCCAAAGAAGTTCATGGCAAACAAATGCAAAGATTGACATCAAAGACAGAGAATGAGTCCTGATTTCAAGAACAAATGAGGAAGAAGGAAAGAAATTTTAGGCCAGGAGAAGGACAGGAATGAGAATGTGGGTAAGAGAAATCCAACTTGTGTGGAATAGACACCCCTCCCTTTGGTGGGGGCAATAAAACACGCTCTCTGCCTCATTCCCAGCAGAGGCAGAACTGGGAACAGGACTAATTTATAAGTAAATTTGTATCAGGAAATGACCATGTCTCTTTAATTCTTCCTTTTTCTCCTGGAGATTTTGTTATTATTATATATGTAAATGTAAGATTATGTGTCAGTCAACAAAATGAACTCAATCCTTCCTAAGTTGGTGTGAAATCATAAATATATTTGAAAACAATACTTCATGCTGGCTTTTCATAAACAATTTGATATCCCTTCACAGCTAGCATGGAGCTGCTTTGCTCAACAGGGAAGAAGAGAAAATACACAACGCTGTGGCCTCTGGTCCTAAAATAAAAATAGTGGTTTGATTAAATGCCAGTTGGTTGTAAATGATAACCCCCGTAAACAGTTGGAAATCATTCCACTTAAGCAGTGAATTCTAATTTAATTTTATGGCCTTTGGAAAAAAAAAGCCCTTAGGCCAGTCAGCAGAAGCTGAAACATGGTTGCCGGGCTGTGTTGGAGGGATTATAATTCTGTTAGCCCAGCTTTAAGGTGACTTATCCCTGCAGCGTGTAAGTGTCTACCTAGATTCCTACTTCTGCTCTTCGCATGAGCTGTTTGATGTTTGGCCATACCATCAGACTCTTATTTTATGTTCACATATTTTTGATATTTATTATATTACGTTAAAATATCCACAAAACTTAGTTTTAAAAATAACAACCATGACGTTATACATAAAAATTTTGTGTAACAGGACTTCTGGGCTGGGTGATTCTGCTCCTTCCTAAAATGACATGTGGGACTGCTTGGTAATGTTCATCTGCTGTTCTGGCCAGACTGATGGGAATAGACACATTCA
Organism: Myocastor coypus; assembly: GCA_004027025.1. Classification (NCBI taxonomy): domain Eukaryota; kingdom Metazoa; phylum Chordata; class Mammalia; order Rodentia; family Myocastoridae; genus Myocastor; species Myocastor coypus. The sequence goes on from PVJA010027441.1 coordinate 16,892, forward strand.
CCCCAAAGCTTGCTATATTTCTGGTGACGGTCTTCAGGCTAGGCTCCCCAGGACCCTCTTTTCCCCCACAGAGTTATAGGACATCCTACATATTGTTTCTCCAGTATAGTTGTCAAATTTACCGCATGAAGAGATCAAGCAGAAGTTGCTAGGATAGTGTCATTTTCACTGTATAAACTAGTCAAAATAGTCACAGGGCAGTCCACACTAAACTTTGCTTCACTCCTTAGGGAGGATAGCCAAGAATTTGTGACCCTCTTTTATCTACCGTATCATGTAGAAAACAAGGTCCCCTGGGGCACCACAATTTGTTAATATGCATAGAAAAGGTCCGTGAAAATTGTCCACGGTGCAACTATGTCTTCGCTTCTTGCAGTCCTGCTGAACCAGTGTTGCCAGGGCAGCTTCCTGTTGGGTGGAGAAAATCTTAAGAAGTAAAGATTGTTATGGCTATCTAATGCTATAAAATGGCCATGAAACTTTTAATGCATAGGTCTGAAAGTTAGCTGGTACCTTGTGGCTTCTATTTTTTGTGTGATGATATGGATTGTGTTTCTGCTTTAAGTTTGCTCCTCATTAATTTTCTGTCAGATATAAATATCCTGGGCTTCTATCAAACTAAATGATATAGCTTATTGGCCGGTGTTGTGTCTCTTAAGCAGTAGGTATAGCACATCCTGTTGTCTTGGGAGCATCCATGCTTTAAACAGTATATTGCTTCTCGTAATCCTGCTAAGAAGGTCTGTTTTGGCTCTGACTAACAGTAAACGTAATAGCATGTAAAGGCACCTGCTGGCATTGATTTGGCATTTTTTTTGTGACAGAAGACAAAGGGAGATTACTTTTCAGCATTTTATGCTGGGATTGTTGATCTAACCTTATCTGTACAGGGACTCATAAAAAGGCACAAGTTATATTAAGTGACATCTGGACTGCTTGGTTGGGAGAAAGTTATTGGATATTGAAATAAATTGGGCAGGATCAGCATACATTCAAATGGTGCCAGTACAGGTGTCATGCCGGCTGTCTGCTAGAATACGTCACACATCAATGCCATCATGCTCAGGAAAGGGAGAAATAGTTCCATGGAGATAATATGAGAATGAAAGTATCACAGGACATTTTTGAGGTAGTTGCTGTAGGAGTGGATTTATTCAAAGTTTTATAAAACCCACCAAGATTTGCTCCCTAATATTTTTCAAGTGTTTTGGACCAGAGGAAGAAAGGCAACATAAAAAAAAATGGAAAGCATTTTCTGAAATTTACTTCTAGTTATTTTCCTTGCTTCTATGATTCACCTCGGTATGAATTTATTCTAATTTGTTTGTAAGTTTCTTCCATATTTATACACTGAGCAGGATTTATTGAATACCTGCTATTTACTAGTCACTGTTCCAAAAGTGCAGACTTACTAGCAAGTAAATAAAAGTAGGAGTCTAGCTTTTAAAGAGCTTCTGAACTATTTAGGGAGATAAGAAAAATGTATATATAAATGAGACATACATTATCCGTAATTATAATTGAGATGAGTGTTATGTATAAAGCGAACCACATGCTCATGTCTTTGAAAATCCTCAGAATCATAGGGGGCTGATGTGCACTGATTTGTTATCCTAGAGCATAGCCCGACTGTCCTTTTCTTGGCTGCAATTTGGATGCTTCTTCATAAGCAAACATTTGAGGACCCAGTTTCCTGTGTCTGGCTGAGTTTTTCCCCAGACTTTCAAGTTTTTCTTGTTTAGCTGGTATATGAGGGACAGAGTGAGAGAACTGTGTGAGGGAGAGGGGGTAATAATTCTTCTTTGGATATGGTCCCCCTCACTTAGTCCTGCACAGGTTCAGTCATTCAGAACTCAGCCATGTATACCTCCAAAGACCAAAATAGAGTTTCACTGATGTCCTCCAGAGAAGGAGAGAAATTATTAACAGTCTGCCATATGCTCTCAAATAAAAAGTGTGTTATCAAGATGTTATGGGTAAAGGAAAAAAGATAAGACACAATATAAATGAGATGTTTAAATAATATGACAAAATTTATATTTGAGTGAAAAATAGAATATTAAAAGGACAACCTTTTGCACTCACTGAATCTAGTTTCTTTGGGCAGTAAAGGTCTGCACTGTAGGCTAACACGCTTGTTAAATTAATGTGGCTAGGGTCTCAGCTGGGTCATGTATGAGTCAAAAAAGTTGACACTATTCCCTCTTTATAGTCATCTTTACCCACACAATTGATTCCTCTTTTCTGCTTATTCTCAGACACAGCAGTGTGGTGGTTGATACAGTGTGTGAGACTTGAGAGGTCAGAAGCTTAGCTGGATCTGCCCAGTGACTCTATGCCCTAGGGCAGGAAGGGCTCACCCTAGAATGACCCGGCACTTAAAGGATATATAAAGAGGTTGAAGAAGGCTTCTGTGCATCACTTCCTGGGAGGAGCTTTGGTTTTTGCAGTCAGCATGGGAAGAAGAGAGGCTTGATAGATGCCAAAGCTGCTGCCCCTCCTCTGCTCTTTGTTGTTTTCCGCCATCATAAGGTGCTACCATCTGCCATGGAACCAGTGGGGTATGGACTGAAACATCCATTAACTGAGCTAAATAAACCTTTCCTTTCTTAATTTTGGGTGTTGGTATTTTGTCCTAACCACGGGAGAAAAGTAACTGGGACACCCAGCATTTGAAGTTAATGGTTCTTATTCCCAGTTTTGTACTTTCTTTGAAGGAACCCAACTGAAGGAGCCTTGCTGTGTGATAGAATCACTGCCCACAACTGACTACAAAAATCCATCAGAGAAAGCCTAACTGAAGAAACCTATATATGATCTTGTTTAATTGCTTTGATGGGAAGGGGCAAGAAGTCTTGCAGAGATAGCTAAAAATGGTCTAAAAAGATACATTTTAGAGTCATCTTTCCTGGCTACTTAGCCAACTTGCCATTGGGTAGTGGAGACTGACTAAAGTTTGGGATGAAAGACTGAGAGAAGTTGAGGTGGGGAGATAGCTTGGTGGTCTAACAGCTTGCATAGAAAGCACAAGGATCTGAGTTTGATCCCTAATACTAAAAGAAAGAAAGAAGGGGCAAGTGGAGGTATGGTTCATATGGATTCTAGTCACTAAGCAGATTGAATGGAGCTCAAAGTGATATGAATAATATACAATATGCAAATAAAGGGGTTGGAGAATGCAAAGTGGATATAGCTTTAATACAGATAACTTTTAGGGGAGAGATAGGGGTTTGGAAGTATCTCTAAAAACTATAGTTTTCAAGATGTTCTGCTTCCTTAATTAACCAGAGTGCTGAGGAACATGTAGACTCTTGGAACAAGATTCCCAGTCTTTTGACTTGGGATCTGCTAGTTAGCCAAATACCCATTTGGCTTAAAGAGAGGGCACTACAAAGAGACAGAGAAAAACCCAAGTACTTGTACAGTAATGTAAGTCATCAAATTTCTCCTCTGCATTTCCTATGTAATATGTCAATTTTGTAAGTAGATATTTGGTAGTCATTCCAAATTTATGACTAATGAAAGTCTATCTCTATGTGTGGTCTAATCAAACATATAATATTTCATTCTTGGTTCTTTTAAATGAGTCGAAAGGAATTGTTCATAGTGATGGCTTTTTGCTAGAATCAGCTGTCCTGGATTATGTTTGGCATGCCAGAGGTCTTGTGAGAATCAGCTGTCAGTGTGAAATAGAATTGTACAGTTGCTACAGGTCAAAGGAGAAAATGTATTTTGCTCATAGAAATTTGACATGGTGTCAGTGGTGCTATAACTAGTTATATTTAACAAAAGTAAAATTTCCAAGAAGATCCATTCAAACTCCCTAAAGTACTAAAATATCTCCAAGTTCTAAAAGATTTGTGAGTCTAATTTTCTTCACAGCGATAATGAGATAGCAAGTAGTCATTTTCATCACTAAACTCCCATCAAACAAATTTTTGTGAAGACTTGAGGTCGGGCTCACACTTGAAACGTTAAAGCTGATGTTCATGCTATGCTATTACTCCGGATTCTAGACACTATTAGACTTCTAATGTTAATTTTTTCATTGAAAATGTAAAATATAGAAGATCAATGAAAATTTTTTGATCATTACTGTATAAAGTATTCAGAATTATGTGTGCTTTCAGTCAATGCAAAACCATGAAACTGTCAATCCAGATTCACATCACTGGTGCAGAGTTGAACAAGACTCTTACTTCCTCTCTCAGATGAGGTGGGGTGGGGCGGGTTGGATGGTCTCTGTGCTTGGAGGTAACAAGTTAGCCAGTTACAGGGTAATTATGAATATATTTAATGTAGAAGAAAGAATTTGTTAAACTCTTAAATGAGTTGAATGTATTTGAAAATTAAAGGATTTCATATACCAACCAAGATTTTCTGGGTTTCTCATTAAATAAAAGAGCATGATTACATTCTTCTGCAGCAGTGATCAGAGGAAGTGGGGTTTTAAAAGAACCAAGTGCTTTCCACTGTGAACCTACCTTGGGCAACAGAAGTAACCACCTCTGAGTTTCTGTGCTTGTGAAGACTTGAGGCTCCTATTAAAATGATCTGTCCCCCTCTTTCAAATTTCTACTGCCTTTCTCTTGGGATCATCCCAAGATGACAACTTTCCTTCTGAGGAATAGAATCAGCCATTTGACTACAATCTATAAAGACATATGTATGTACAAAGTGTGCTAAGGTGTACAGTAATAGGGGCACAAAATTTATCCAGATTTTTCAAATGTGGAAGGAGTCTTGTTCTCTTACTAGAATAAAAACCAAAGTTCATGAAATAAAATATAGGGGGAAAAATGAAGTTTGAAACATGCCTACACAAGTTATATTTCATGAATACAAACACTTGAAAATCAGTTAAGAGGGCACGGGCTGTAGCTCCATGCAGAACACTTTCCTAACATGCACGAGGCTCTGACACTTAAAAAAGAATTTCAAACTTTAAAAGATTTAACTTTTTATTAATCCATGTTGAAGCACATGAGGACAAAGACTGATTTCACAGAAATGAAATGTACGGATGGGGGAAATTAGTTTCTTTGCACTTTGTCATTCTTGGTATAGAGTGAGGATCTCTCCTTAGTGTTAAAAAGGCAGGGACCGTAGAGCTCAAGGAACAGTGAGGACAGGTGACTGTGGTCAAGAGGAGCCTAGGAATGAAGCCACATCAAGGATGGTGAGAAAGTCCCATGTTCCATTGCAAGGACTGAAGATAAAATGGAAAGGCAGGATAAGAGAAGTAGATGAGCCCTTGAGGTACTACTGGAAAGGCCCTGACATGGCACAGGGAAACCCCTCGTGCTCTGTGATGCCAAGGAGCAGAGGAGGACATAGCTGTTGTTCAGATGTGAGAGAAAGTGAATTGTAGACTGCTTAATCTAGACACCACCATAAATAATGAGCCTTTATGAATGGATGAAATTTTAATACTTCCTAAGGAAATAGAGATTAAAAAAAAAAGAGCCAGCATAGACACAAAGAACAAATCATGACAAGATGCCTAACTTTTCACTTTAGAGTGTTAAAAGTTCCTAACAGTCATGGAAATATTAGACATCAAATAAAATCCAATTAAAATTACTTTGGATCCCATACTTTAGGTAAATCACTATTAATACTTTTGGATCACCAGATTACAAATTCTTTATGAGATGGTATACATTTGAATATATTTTTTAATAAAATTTGAGATACTGCTGCATATTTTTTTTTTTTTTTTTTTTTTTTTTTTGTGGGACTGGGGTTCAAACACATGACCTTGCACTTGCCAGGCAGGCACTTGTGCCATGGAGCTATCTCCCTAGTATGTTTCCTTTTTAATTTTTAAAATATATTTGGTACAGGACCTCAATATGCAACTTGCACTCATAGTAACCTTCCTATTTTCAGCTTCCCCATCATTAGAATTGCAGGTATGTGCCACCACAATCAGTTTTGATGGCATGGTGCTCCAGAAGTTCTGGGGCCAGCAAGGCATGGGTACTGGGGATCAAACCCTGGTCCTTGTGTTTGCCAGGCAAGTGCTTAGACTGCCAAGCTATCTCCCCAGCCCTCCCACTTGTTATTTACCTTTCAAACTGATCTGTCATATGTGGGTACAGAACTGTGAGAGGTTTAAAATCATGCCCTATTTGTAAGTCCTCAGTCGCACTTGCCATAGTTTCCCAAATGGTGACGAAGGACAAGGGACTCTGGGAAGAGAGAAAGTGGCTCGTTTGCCCCTCCATCAGTAACCATTACCAGAGCATCACTGGCTTTCTTAGGTTAGCTTTTCAAGCCCCAAGACCCAGGGGCGGAAGCTGCCTGTACCCGCCGGGAGGTGTGTTGTGAATGAGAAGAGCTTAGGAAATCCTAATGCTTGTAACACCCAGAAAATCAGTGGCACGTTTTCCCTAGCAGGGAAGTTATCTTTACCTGCTGGATGGATGTCCTTGAACAGGTCATTCAGAACAAAAGCCTGGCCGCGCTTCTACTCCCAGGACATGCGGACAGGTGAGAGCTCTACAGGGACTTGTCTTCTGCCCTATATGCCATGTAAAATGTGAAGTTGCCAAAAATTTTCATTTCACCTTTCACTTTAGTTTCATATTTGTTACACTTAAGGAGTTAGTCTTTTTTCTTTTTTTTTTTTTTTTTTAATGTTTCCTAATTGGGACTTCCTCATTTCAGTCTTTCTAATATATTTCCCAATAGACAGAGATATCCTAATAAAAGAGGCCCTACTCATGAGTTACTTTTAAAGTCATTCACTCATGCTACATATTCAGAGAGTTGCTTTTTTCAGCCTATTTTTTTTAAACATATAAGTAAAATTAACTTACCAAGTCATCAAGGACTTTTTATTAAGAAAGATGTTCCTTGTTTATCTTTCAGCTTTGAAAACTCTGACACACCATGGTAATTATTAATTATTCATAATGATTATGGAAGGCTTCATAATAATATTGCTACTATGAGCCAATTTTGCACAAATTTTGCGAGAAGTTGGTGCACATACTCCATGTATTAGTTCATCCTTCTCTCAATCCAAAGTAGGCACTATTTCCAATCCTATTGCAGAAATGTAAAAGCAAGATCAGAAGTGAGAATTGTTCAATTTCAAAGTCTTGAGTTTGAGAATCACAACCACAGTTCACCTGACTTCAACAACAAATTTCTCCTTTTTGCCTCATATTCTTGAAAAAGATAGGCAAATTTAGGTCTAGAGCTCATCAGACGGGTGAGCTTATGTAATGCTGAATCTTTGTATGTCTAAAGGCTGTGGCCGATGACTTTTCAAAGGGAAAAATGCTTTATCTCACACACAGGTTATATCACATATAATGTCAGTGAGTTGTTTTAAGTCATATATTTAGTGTTAATAAATAAAATTATTTAAAGGGTGAGTGATCCATGTCAAATTCAGTTAGTCGCTATGGTTTCAATAATAATTTATATACATAGCCCAGTGATATAAAAGTAAGACTTTTTTTTTTTTGTATTTAGTAAGGGTCTAAGGGTCTCACTACATAGATTGGACCCATAGTGATTCTCCTGTTTTCAGCCTCCTAAGTGCTGAGTTTACAGGTGTGTGCCACTACGCTCAGTCTCAATCACTGTCTCATCATGTCCCAGGGGCTTGGCTGGTGTAGCATGCCTGGGATTGAACCCTGGCTGCTGCAGTCTGCCTAAGGAGAAGTTTTATTCTGCTGAACTATCTGGCCAGCCGTTAAAAGTAAAACATCTTGGCCCAGCAAGATTGCTCAGTCTAAAGCGCCTGCTTAGGAAAGCTTAGGCAGCTGCAGGGACCGCGGTTCGATCCCCAGCACCACATGCTGCGCCAGCCTTGCCCTCAGGGCAGGCTGAGCCAGCCATAAAAATAGATAAATAAACAAACAAAAGTTCTGAAACAAGAAATAAAATAAAATAAAAGAAAATTTCCAAAAAAAAGTAAAACATCTTAAGCATCTCAGGCAAAGCTTACATGGGAGCCTGTATTTCCCTTATTTGACTTTTCCTTCATCCATCAAGGACAGCCATAGTGGAATCTGGTTAGAAAGACAGACTTGAGTCAAGTGGCTGGAATTAAACTGTAGTACTCCTCAATGAATATTTTAAAAATACCTGCTGTCACATTCACTTTCCTGTAGCTGAGACAAAAGTACCCCTATTCAAAACACAAAGAAGAGAGTTAAGTTTGATTCACAGAGGATCCATGGACAGATGGCTCTCAGGTAGAAGCAACATTTGGAAAGGTGTGGAAGAGCAAAGCTGCACAACAGCTCAGTGCAGCCTGGAAGGAGAAAAAGAGAAAGAGCACAAGGACCCCAGGAGAAGAGGGCCCCGTTCCAGGTCACACCCTAGCAAGCCAGCTCTTCGTAGCAAGGTCTTTACAGTAATTCAGTTAAGAATGAATCAATGGATCATGGGTGGATATAATGCTCCCATGGTCCAATTGTCTTCCAAAAGTCCTACCTGAAGACAGGCGACTTTGGGAGGTATTTTAGATTTGTACTTGATCTTTTCCAAAAGACTGAGAAGTGGTGGTCTTTTAGAGTTAAACAAAACATTTCACAACTAGTGATGTCAGCCACTGAGCAGCCTGTTTAGACAAAGATACAGCCATACCGGCTCATAATCAGCCTTCTCTACCACTTACTGGCTTCGAATTTATCTGTAAAAAGAGGACTTGGATAATCAATATTCATGGGGCTGTATGAGGGTTAGATGTGATAATATAAGTAAAGCACTTAGAAAGATTTTTCATGCATCACCTTCACCACTCTCAATGTGACTAATATTTGAAGAACCCCCAGACTTTATAGTTAAAAGCTTTGTGTCTTTTAAGACAGGGAAGAACATACTACATTTTTAAATAATACAAGCCTCTAAGAGTTCTTTGAATGGAAAAATTAGTAGGATTTCGAGAAGTCTTAAATACAATAATATTCAACAGGGTTTAAAGTTAAGATTGTATGATTTTTATTACTATTTTATTATTATCATAGTTATTATTTGTGGTACCAGGGATTGAACTCAGGACCCTGCACTTGACAGGCAGGCATTTATTCTACTGAGCTATCTCCCCAGCCCCTTTATTTGTACTTTAGGAAAGGAACTGCAGGGTGTTCACAGTCTCACTACTAGATCGGACTTGTACTGATCTGTCTGTGTACAGCCGCCCCAGAGGTATAACTTCAGATTGCTTCTTAGAAATGTGGCCAAAAGGGTAGATAATTAGGAGACTCAAAACCAGGGACAGTGACAACAGTAATATAGAGACTAAAGGGGAGAAGTGATGGGGATTTTCTGGTACCTGATAACTGCGTGTGGACTCATGCGCTGTGCCATGGGAGGTAGGACTACAGCCAAGCAGTGAGAGGTACCGGTGAGCTCCGCAGCAAATGCGTGTCAGTAGATTCGCTTTCCCAGCAAAGGAAGGGGATGATTCTTCCATTTCAGGGAAGGAAATCAAGAACAGAACGTTTCTCCTTCCTGAGATGAAACATCCTCCATCCAAAGTTAAGGGAGAGTACGTTTATTCAGCTCATAGTTTGCCACCATTGGCTGGCACCAGGACAGAGTGGCATGGTAGAGTAGCATCACAGGGGAGAATCAGTACCTGGCCAGGCAGGGCAAGCAGAGGGCAGCCAGCAGTGAAGTAGCAGACAGCAAGCAGCGGCGAGTGAGCTACCACAGCCTTCTCTCTGTCCCTTTATTCAGTCCAGGATATGCGCCTTTAGGGCGAGTAGCACCCACGCCCACGAAGGGCCTTCTCATTCCGCAGGCTCAGAACTGCACCGTGCCAATCAGTGTGAACACACAGCCCTAATCCTAGCACCACACGCTCTAGCTCCGCCCTGCTCTGAGAAAGCCCACCTAGGACCACAGGAGGTTTGGGGGTAACATTCCATACCAGCTGTAGCACACAGCAGCTAGGAAAAAAAAATGCTGCGACGGGAAGGTGTCTTTGTTTTTTTGAGAGAGAGAATTGGTCATGCCTTGTTTTTCACCAAATTCATTAATTCTGTCATTTCGAGCTATGAACCAAATTAGACAGAGCGCATGAATGGAAGGAAGAAAGAAATTACAAAATATGAGTAAAAATCATTATTTATTTCAGAGAAAATTTTGTCTTAAAATGGCAAGAATTGGAATAGAAGAGTCTTTCCGCAAAGAAGAACTATGTTTTGGGTGGTCACCGCATGATATAGTCATAAATCACTGGCAAGTAATGGATGCTTAGAAAATTTCACTCTGTTAAATAAAATATCACCTGTCAGGAACGTTGTTCAAAGGATTTCTGAACTACTTGAAGAGGTAGTGGATGAGTTCTAAATCTTCCAACTCCAAGGTTTTATTATTTGGATCGTCTCTGGCTTATAACTGACTACATTCTGTTTTATTTGCTCCATCCATATTGAATTCTCTCAATGCCTACCTGAGAAAAAAAATCTGTATTTACTAAAACAAAATCAATATTATATAAACCAAACATGATTACTTTACCAGAAGTGGTTTATTGCTTTTGTCAAGCTTCTCAGTTTACTTTGATCTATTTATTAATATATTCTACTGATATTTCATCATTGTTAGAGGAGTGATGTATTTTTTCCTTATGTCTAAATCTAATAAATGTAGATGACAACTACTTAAAGTACTGAGCTTTAGACTTCAGATACTCATCAGCATTTTGGACTCTATCTAAATGTAGATATTTTTTTTCTTTCAAATTCTGTCTCAGTTATTCTTCTGTTGTTCGAGGACAAATACTCAACACTCAAAATGAAGGAAGGAAAGGTTCACAGTTCTTGGAAGTTTCGGTCCATACTCAGCTGGCTCCGAGGCAGACTGACACACGGCATAGGGTCGCTGTTCATGGTGGCAGAAGGCAAAATACAGCAAAGGAAAGAGTGGCAGCAACATTGGCAACAGAGACCAAGTCTGCCAGCCTTCCTGCCTGCCTGCCTGTCTGTCTGTCTGTCTGTCTGTCTCTCTTTCTCTCTGTCTCGTATGTTACATTTAGCCTATCTGCTCCAGGCTGAGCATAGCACTCACACACACAATTCCAGAAGTACTCTCACCCATAATCCCAGCCTTGGATCATGAATTAATCCCAAACTGTAGAACTACACCTCAATGACCACATGAAGCTTTGGAGGCGGGGCAAACACACAGAGAGCTACACAAGTCAGAACTTATCAGCTCAGCAGGATCACTCATTGGGGATTTGGTATAGAGTACATGGTATACTCTAGTTTAGTAAGATGTTCCCATAGTAAAAAATAACAATCTAGAGAAGGGAGAATGTTTATATATCAAAAGAAAAATAAACTTCATACCCTACGTTATTTCTTAGGACTGTTTTAACAGTGACTTAAAACAACAAAACATATTCTCAGTTATATGTCTACAAGTCCATGCCTTTTTGGAAAGCTCTGGGGAAGGAGCCCTTTTTTCTTATTCCTAGATATTAGTAGAACTCTAGAGTCTTCTGCATTCTTAACCTGAAGTTGCATTCCTTCTGTCCTCGGCCCTTTCCTCACACAGCCCTTGTCTCTGGGCTTCTTTGTGTCTCTAACTGTTCTATTTGTTACAAGGACAGCAGTCATTAGATTGAGGGCTTACCCTAGCCCACTTCTAGGTTACATTCTGTGGCTTTAGGTGGGCAGGACTTTTGTGAGTTTAATGTCTAAGTGTATTCCTCTCCCTGGAATTCATATATGGAATCCCTAGTTTTCTATATAAATATAACAGTACTTGGAGTTTGGATATCTTTTAGGAAGTAATTGGGTTTAAATGAAGCATTGGAAATAGAGATTCCATGATGGATTCAGAGCCCTTATAAGAAGAAAAGCCTCCATCTTTGTCATCTGTCTCCATCTCTGTCCAGAGTTTGTGACTGATTCCTAGTCCAATGCCAAGATTAAGTATGTCAGTGTAGGGCAGATAGCCGGCATATGCTGTGAGGAACTGGAAGAGGCTTGTCCCCTCCCCTCCCC
>PVJA010027442.1:0-28598 GCA_004027025.1 Myocastor coypus
TAGGGAGGTGGATCATGCCCACACACTGTACTCTGTAGAATGATTGTGAGGACAATATGCAATATGTCAACTTTCAAAGAAAAGAAGGGGGAAAAGAAAAAAAAAGTAATGTGGATTTAGAAAGGTTAATATTTAATTGTTTGATCAATCTTATATACCTATATGTATTAATCTACACTGATCTGATGATGAAAATATGTAATATAACCATTGTGAAATTTAAAGAACAAAAAAATTGAAAAAATAATGATTAGAAAAATTATCATGTCTATACCCTGTGCTCTATATAACTACAAGGAGGACAACAGTATGCATTATATGAAATATTGGGAATGTACTACTAACATGTTTTGAAACTGTCACATTGTTATTTCTTATTAAAGTAATAAAATAAAAAATTATAAATATAAAAAAAAGATGTTGAAGTCTAAATCCACAACATCTGTGATATGATTTTATTTATAAATAATATTTCTGGTATAATTAAATTAAAATGATGTATGAAGTTCAGCTCTAGTCAAAATATGACTGGTGTACTTCTAAGAAGAATCAGAGAGAAGGGAGAATGCCATGTAGACAAAGGTATACACCAGGAAGATAGTCATGTGAACATAGAGGTAGAGACAAGAAGCAGAGTTTGGAGTGTCACAAGTCAAAGAACACTTGGGGCTATAGAAGCCATAAGAGACAAGGATGAATCATCCCCTTCCAGAAAGAGTTTCACAGTGAGCCTGTCCCCACTAGCATCTTGAGTTTGGTCTGCTGACCTCAGAGCTGTGAGAAGAGATTTCTGTTGTTTATGCCATCTAGTTTATGTTACTTTGTTATGGCAGCTACAGGAGAGAAATACAGGCCTTCATTTAGTTATCCATGACACATTTACTACCATGTTCCAAGCACTATGCTAAGCCTTGGGAAAATACCAAGATAAGAAGGTCCTTGTCTTATTTCACAGCTGACTTCAATTTTCTGCAATAGATTAGGACATTTATAAGATGCAAAATGATTTCCCTGAACTGTGATGTAGCAGGCCCTGTATTTTTTATCTTATCAGCTCATATGTAGGTGCTGTAAACACCAGCTTTCTCTTGGCATTTCTAAATATTTCATTTATCCAGGAAAACAGTCATTCGCACAGCTCCCACTCCTTCTATATCCCAACAGAAGGGGAAGTAGGAGGTATCAGGCAAAGATTTTGGCACAGCTTCAATTTTGTCTCTTTCCTTTATTTTTTGTTGAATTAATTTGTATTCCTAGTGCCATCTCCCCTGCTTGAAAGTGAGAATTTTTTGAAACACTTTATGAAACTCTGTTCAGAGACCACACTGGGGCACTGTTTCATTTTCAGAATTTAATAAAATACACAGTTCATTTTATGTCACAATATGAGGTTGTCACATCATGGTTTATTGTAGGGAGGATTTATGTTTAAGGCTCATTAAATGTCAGCCTCCGTGTCCAAGATGCAGCTCAGAGGAACAGCATTCACATAGCAAGCACAAAACTCTCCAATGAGTCAACTTCATAACAGAATCCATGCATTCTGTGTTGATTCTTGCTGCCACCACCATGGTAAACCCTTGGAAAACTGACAAAATAGACTATATTTGTCCACGCTTCATTTTCTTTTTGCTTTAAATTTTGTGAGGCTGAGGAATGAACGCTGACCTTGAGCATGCTATGCAAATTCTCTACCTCTAACTATACCTCCAGCCTGATTCCTCAGTTTCTCTCATGATCCGTCGTCCTTTCACTTCCAACTTCCAGTAAGCTTCTTTCTACTTTAGGTCCTGTGATGATTTATTGGTTGTGACAAGTTGAGTAAGTAGCACCAAAATAAATTATTTCAACAGAGTTCTCAGTGTTGAACCAAGGATGGATGGTATAAAACCCATTTGTGTATGTGTGTGTATTTAGTATAGTATTTACAGGGTCTCACTACACAGATCAGACACTTAGTGATCCTTCGGTTTTAAGTCTCCCAGGTGCTGGGATTTTACAGGCTCATGTCACCATACCCAGTCTAAATTCATTTATTAACAGAATGGTAAAAAAAAAAAATAAATTTAAAAAAAGAAATGAAGAAGAAAGATTGCTTCTGTCTTCTTTGAAGGAGCTCCAGTGTTTGATTTCACCTTGGACGTTTTTCCTCGCTGCCAGTGCAGACACTTCACTCTTTCATTTCAGACTCTTCAGCCTAGTATTACAGACTAGCATTGGACACTACACTGAGCTCCAGGCCTTCAGCTACATTGATCAGATTCTCAGCACTCACACAGACCATTTGCACAGTTCCGTACCTGACACTGTGGTTGGTCACTATAAGCCAACCATATAAATTTTTATAGATTTGTATATCTTACATTATATCCATTTTCTCTAGTAAGTACTTCCTTTGGCTAGCTATGGTAACTAAACCATATAATAAATACTGAACTAGCAGATTAGAGCATGGCAAAAGCTGACTTTGGAAATAGGTGCGACTTGTTAAGTAAGAGAGCTAGGGAGCATGCATAGAACAGTTTCCAAAGTCCTACACATAGACTTCTTGCACAAATTTGAGCAGTTTTTCAAAAGGATAGCATACATCTGAAATCAACTGAGGCATAGAGTCTTAGCACCAACTCTCAGGACCCAGATGTAGAAGACCTGTGGGTTTCCTTGTGATTTGAATAACAAAAAACAAAAGCAGCCATGAGGAACAGGTGCTATGTTAATTTCTACAGTAGCCCATGCTGCATTTTCCAGACATAATGTGTACTTTTATCTTTCTTCTCACCCTCTTTTTTTCCTCTACTTGGTCCAACTTGTTTTGCAAAGTCAGTTTCTCTCCCAATCTTCACTTTTACTTTCTCAAACAAACTGCCAGTGCTGTTTGCTCATTTGATTCAATTCATTGTTCAAGATGAGATGAAACTGGAATTCAGTGCCAGAAGACGAGGTGAACAACCTCAAACCCAGTAACACTTAGTTGCTGAGTCACTTCTTAGAAGCAAGCTACCCCAAAACAGTACTACACAATAAAGTATCAGCTTGAAGTATGTCAGAATAGCAGTTTATTTTTAAAGACTAATATCTTAGAGATCAAAACCAAAAGAAATCTAGCTTGGATAATGGGATAGTATGAGTCAGCTTAATCCTTTCAGGCTGTGATCCTGAGTCCTTTCAAGTTCATTCATTCATTTTCTGATCATGTCACATACTTTCCTTCACACTGTGCCTTATATTCTTCTCAATAACCTTGTGAAGTTGATATTGACATTCTAATTTAAGAAAAAGAAAAGGGCTAAAGAGCTGAAATTGTCCAAGGGCAGACATCAGGAATGTGTCAAAGTCCTGACTAATTTCTCTGTTTTTCTGATTCCTGGTTCTTCCATAGCACACTATCTTTTTTGCTACATAATAGGTGGAGGAATATTTACTTTTTTGTAATGTACTGTACTAGAGATTTAATGCAGTGCCTTCTCCCTGGCTTAATGTCCAGCTCATTTTTTAAATTTTCATATTAACACAGGATCTTGCTAAGTCATTAAGTTGCCCCAGCTGGGCTTTAACTTGTGATCCTCCTGCCTCAAACACGTAGAATGCTGAGATTACATCTGTGTGCTGCCATGCCTGACCAAGGAGCATCTCCTGTGGTCAAGATTATTCCTTTAGTTTTAGGAGATGATGCAGAAGTGAGTTCAGTAGCCGCTGCCTACTTCCAAGGATATATCTATCCCAAGACTTCTAATGGTTGCCTAAAACCACATACACTTCCAAACCCCATATATTCTATACATACAGAACTATAATAAATTTGAATAAGTTAAAATTTATTTATTCATAAGGCTGAGTAAGAAAGTAACAATAACTACTAATAAAATAGAGCAATTATAATCATATACTGTAACAAAATTGTCTGCATCACTACTTATGCACACTGGGGCCTTTATTAGGTAGAATAAGGGCTACTCGAACACAATGTCTGATATGACCATGAAGTTAGCTAGTAATTTTCTAACAAATAGATACATAATTAATGTCCCAGACAGAGTAGTTGGAGATTTTTATCACATTTTTTTTCAAACTGCACAATTTAAAACTCAAGAATTCTTTATTTGTGCAAAATTCAATTAATGGTTGAGGACCTAAAGTAACAAGTGGTAAATGAAAACATGAGCAGCAAATTGCACTTTGGGGTGGCTACTCTTTAGCATGTCAAAAATCTCTGAGAATGTAAAATTTGTTCCCATCAAATTAGAACATGTAGTCAGTTCTGCAAGGCAACCCTGCATTGCAAGGCTACATCTTAAATTATTTTACACAGGTCTGAGGAGCCTTGATTCAGAGAGCCACTTAGATTTTGGGAGGTATGTGATGATGTTAGATTATAAATCCAGAAATCATTTTCCTCCTATAAGTAATGTCCATTTTCAAAAGGCTAAGTGGTAGCCTTCCATAATCCAGAGCAACCTGTTAATTTTCAGTTTCCCAAGAAGGCACACATGTTTCCATATTATTGCATGGTATTTCTCTATTGGAACAGAAATTCTTTTTTTTAAAAAAATATGAATTTTAAGAAGAAAGAAATGACAATGAGACAGTTTCAAGACACATTAGTAGGACAGCCACAATAATTAATACAACACAGAGCTAGCAAGATAGTTCAGCAGTCCAAAGGACCTGCTTAGGCAAGCTTAGGCAACCACAAGACTGGAAATCAATCCCTAGCACCGCATGCTGAACTAGGCCCACCACCAGGGTAGGCTGAGGCAGCAATAACTTTTTTTTTTGTCTTTTTGAGACAGGGTCTCGCTATGCAGTTCAGGCTGGCCTTGAGCTCACTTTTTGTCGCCCAGGCTGGTCTCGAACTCTCAGCGATCCTCCCGCCTTAGCCTCCTGAGTGCTGGGATTACAGGCGTGTGCCACCACGTCTGGCTGAGGCAGCAATAACTTAAAAAACACAGTGCATATTATTTTCTTCATAGTAGTTGTTCATAGTACAAGACACAGGCATGATAATTTTCCTAAACATGACTAGTATAAATATTTCTTCTCATTGAACTAAGAGAAAGTAGTTGTATGTATAGTCCAATAGTCCGGTGTTTATCAGAAGAACTGGCAATGTCAGAAGCTGTTGCCTTGAGGCTTTTACTGCTTAGCATATTAATATGGCTTTACTTTTTGTACCACGTGGTTAAACATTTCTGCTGGATAGTAAAGACCAAGTTAAAGCAAGACCTATATAACAAAACATGTAACTTTTGTATCTGACAAAGACAGTTAAATTCCCTCAAGATTTACCTTGAAACCATGCACAGTTCTTTGTAGAAGTGCTGTCGCTCTCAGCCATCTGGATGAGTCATGGTCATTGCTTGACCACTTTGCTCTCTGTGAAAGCCTAAGAAAATGTTTTCTGTCTAGATGACTCTCCTTAGGCACACTATACATCATCAATCCCTTTCCTCTGTGGCCTCATATTCTCCTTGAACAGAAAATTTGGGACACCAGTGAGTTATATGGTATTACAGCACAGTTTCTGTTATGTGTTGAGCTCGCACTGAATTAGAAGGGCTAGGGTCAAAATGTTGGCTATACTTGTAGCCTTTATTTTCCTATAAATTTTTGGTCTGCCAACTGAAGTTGTTAGCTCTCTAGGAGAGAAGCTTAGAGATACTATTATCATATAACATAGGCACTTCACCTTAACATCACTGCCTTTTTGATTACCAAATGCCTTAGACTTAACATGGAAGTGGTGTTTTCCATCAATCATTGATATAATAATAAATCTCTATAGACTGTAATAAAAATTAGACATTTTTACACAGAAATTTAGAAATCTAACCATATAGAATATTGTAGCAGTTCAATCCTACAGCTTGTTTTCCTTGTCTCTCATTCTTTTTTATTATCTTTTTTATAACAAACATTTACCTGAGAGACAATATAGCAATAATTGATACTACATTAGAAGTGGCACACTTCTAAAAGACCAGAATGACAGGCATTCCAAGTATGGTTTAGTATTACACATTGCTATCCTCAGTGTAGTTGCTTACTTCACAGACATTAGAATATATAGTTCAGGGTGAGAATTCTACTAATTAACTGCCAGCTGCAAAAACCTGTTGGAGATTCTTCAGAGCATTGTCAAAATCATCCTGTGCATATAAGTGCATGGTTTTGCCCCTGCCATGTTTCCTAACTTTTGTACTTGCTGTCTCTTTGCTGTTTAAACCTTAAGTTCTTGATTTCCATTTGGCTGTGTTGTGCCTTGCTACTTTTATTTCTTCTTTTGAGTTCTTACGCTAGAAATATTATAATATAATTACACATGTAGGTCTGGTTTATTTCACTTCTAAAAATATGTTTAAGATACATCCACTTATATATGAAGGCATCAAGTTTATCACTATTTTTGGCTGAGTAATATTCAATTATATAAAAATACCACATCTTTTTCAACCATTCTTCAGGTGATGGGAAATTTGGCTGTTTCAAAGATTTGGCTATCACAGATTGCGTTGCTATAAATATAGATGAACAAATATCACTATGATATGATATTTTCAGTTCTTTTGGGAAAATGCATAGTAGGGGGATAGCTGGATTGAATAGGGTATGCCAACCTACTTTTTAAAGGAGTCTTGACACTGATTTCTTTGGGTTTTTTTTTTTTTTTTTTTTTTTTTTTTTTTTTTTTTTTTTTTTTTTTTTTTTTTGCCTTTTTGAGACAGGGTCTCACTATGCAGCTCAGGCTGGCCTTGAGCTCACTTTTGTAGCCCAGGCTGGTCTCGAACTCACACCGATCCTCCTGCCTCAGCCTCCCGAGTGCTGGGATTACAGGCGTGTGCCACCACGCCCAGCGACACTGATTTCTATAATGGTTACACCAGTCTGCACTCTCACCAGCAGTGGAGAAGGGTTCCTTTTTCTCTAAAGCCTCTCCAACATTTGTTGTTGGTTGGTTTCTTCATGATAGACATTCTTTCTGTGGTGAGATGGCATCTAAGTTTTGTATCAACTTGCTTTAATGAATGGCTAGTGATGTGGAAAAATTTTAATCTGTTTATTGGCCTGTACTATTTCTCCCTCTGAGAAGTGTGTATTCATCTCAGATGCCCATTTCTGGATTGGGTCTTTGAATTTTTGGACCATAATGTTTATTAGTTATTTGTGAATTATACATAGAAGAGATTTATCTGACTACTTACTAGTTAAAATTTTTTTCAAAATTTGTGAGTTGTCTTTTCATTCTGTTGGTAATTTCTTCTAACATGCAAAAACTTCTCAACAAGAGGAAGTCCCATTTATTAATTCTTTCGAAAGTTTCATGTGCATTTTTAATTTGTCCATGAAGGGTTTGCCTACTCCAATATCTTCAAGATTTCCTCTTTCTTTCTCTTCCAGGAGATTTAGTGTTTTCTCTTCCAGGAGATTTTTGTTTAAATATTTAGATCTTTCATTGATTTTGATTTTAGTTTAGTGCATGGTGATAGAACTGGGCCAAGTTTTAGTTTTCAGCATGAACAAATCCAGTTTTTCCAGCACCATTTCCTAAAGAAGCTATCGTTCTTCCAGTAGACATGTTTGGCCCCTTTGTGAAAGATAAAGTGGCTGAATGTGTTTATAGTTGCTTCTGCATCTTCAAACCTATTCCATTGATCCTCAGATCATTTTTTTCTTTTTTTGCAAATAGCATGCTGATTTTATCACAGCAGTTTTGTAGTAAAATTTTACGTCAGGAATTGTAATGCCTCCAGCCTAATCTGTGTTGCCCAGGACTGACTTTGTTATTCTAGACCTTTTCTGGTTCCAAATAAATTTTACAAATGATTTCTCTAGGTCTGTGAGGTATGTCGATGGTGTTTTGATAGGGATTGCATTAAATCAGTGTAACAATTTTGGGAGTGTGGCCATCTTCACAGTGTTGGTTCTTCCTATCCAGGAGCAGGGAAAAGCTTTCCATTTTCTGAAATGCTCTACCATCCTTTATTCAGATTACTGTAGTTTTCATTTAATAGATCTTTTACTTCTTTAGATTAATTCCTAGGTATTTCCATTTCTGCATTGCTAATGTAAAAGGTATTGTTTCTCTAGTTTCTCTGTCAGTGTGTTTGTTATCTGTGTAGAGGAGTGCTACTGACTTTTAGGTATTGACTTTGTATCCTGCTATGCTACTGAATTTGCATATTAATTCTAGTAGCTTCTTAGTAGAGTTTTTTGTGTCTTGCAAATAGACTATCAGGTCATCTGCAAATAATGATAATTTAACCTTTTCTTTTCTTATTCTTATTCCTTTTATTTCTTTGCCATGTCTAATGGCTCTAGCTAATGATTCCAGAAGTATATCGAATAAGAGTGCTCATAGAGGACACCCTTGTCTTGTACCAAGTGTGAGAGTAAAAGACGTCAGAAATCCCCATTTAGGATTATGTTACTCATTGGATTGTCATAGATGGCTTTTATCAGGTTGAATTAGAAGTCATCTATTCCAGTTTATTGTAGAACTTTGAACATGAATGAGGGTTCGACTTTGTCAAAAGATTTTTCTGCATCAACTGAGATGCTCATATGATTTTTGGATTCGACTCTGTTGATATAGTGTATTACATTTATAGATTTGTGTATGCTGAACCATTTTTGCATCCCTGGAATGAACCTTATCTGATCATGGTGTACAATCTTCATGAATATTTGCTGTATTCTGTTCATTAAGATTTTATAGAGGAGTTTTGTATCAATGTTCTTGAGGGAGATAGGACTGTACTTCACTTTTTTAGTTGCGTCTTTCTCTGGTTTTGGTATCAGTATGATACTTGACTCAAGGAATGATTTTGGGAGGATTGCTTGATTTTCAATTTCTTTGAAAAGCTTGAGAAGTACTGGGATTATATCTTCTGTAAATTTCTTGTGGAATTCAGTGGTGAATACAACCGGACCTAGACTTTCTTTTGTTGGTAGGTTTTTTTTATTAGATTTGCATAACCAATTACTGGGTTATTGCGAGTTCGTATATCTTCTTGATTCAGTTCTTATAAATTTTACTTTTGTAGAAATCTGTCCATTTCATCTGTGTCTTCAATTCTATGAGAGTAAACATTCTCAATGTAGCTGTTACTAATCTTCTGAATTTCCACTGGGTCTGTGATAATTTCACCCTTTTCATTCCTTATTGCTTGAATTTGAGTTTTTTCTTTATTCTTTTTGATGAGGTTAGCTAAGGGCTTATCTAGTTTATTTAATCTTTCAAAAAATCAGTTTTTTGATTCATTAATTCTTCGTTTTCTTTGTCTTGATTAAAGTAATTTGTGTTCTAATCTTTGTAATATCTTTCTGTCTTTGGGCTTTGGGTTTGGTTTGCTCTTGCTTTTCTAGATGATCTATGTGCAGCATTAGAGCATTTATTTGTTCCTTTTCAGTCTTCTTCTTCTTTTTTTTTTTTTTTTTTTTTTTTTTTTTTTTTTTTTTTTTTTTTTTTTTTTTTTTCTTGTTTTTTAGAACTTTTGTTTATTTATTTTTATGGCCGGCTCAGCCTGCCCTGAGGGCAGGGCTGGCACAGCATGTGGTGCCGGGGATCGAACCGCGGTCCCTGAAGCTGCCCAAGCTTTCCTAAGCAGGCGCTTTAGACCACTGAGCCATCCTGCCAGGCCCCCCCTTTTCAGTCTTCTTAATGTGTGAGTTCACAGCTATAAATTTCCCTCTAAGTACTGCTTTCATTGAATCCCATAAATTCCAGTAGGTTGTGCTTGAACTTTCATTAAATTGTAGATAATGTTTAATTTCTTGTTTAATTTCATCTGTATACCACTGGTTCCTGAGGAGGGTGTTGTTTAATTTCCACGTATTTCTGGAGTTCTTGTGGTTTCTTTTGTCATTTACTTCCAGTTTCATTGCACTGCAGTCGATAATATGCATGGAATAATTTCTGTTCTCTTGCATATATTTAAGCATGACCTA
Organism: Myocastor coypus; assembly: GCA_004027025.1. Classification (NCBI taxonomy): domain Eukaryota; kingdom Metazoa; phylum Chordata; class Mammalia; order Rodentia; family Myocastoridae; genus Myocastor; species Myocastor coypus. The sequence continues at coordinate 9,946 of PVJA010027442.1, forward strand.
TGTACTAGTATGTGGACTATTTTAGAAAATGCCCCACGTGTAGCTGAAAAAAAATGTGTATTCAGAAGTGGTTGGGTCGAACCCTCTGTATATGTTCACTAAGCCCAGTTGTTCCAAGTTCTGGTTCAGTTCTGCTACTTCTTTGCTAATTTTTTTGTCTGTTTGTCCTATCATTTTCGGATAAAGCGGAGTTAAGGTCTACTGTTCAGATTGTGATATTGGAAATTAGTTTTTTCATGTCCATTAAGATTTGCCTTATATAGTTCGGTGCTTCTGTGTTGGTGCATACATATTTATGAATGTTACCTCTTCATCTTGAATTTTTCCCCTAACTAGTATGTAGTGGCCTTCTTTATTTCATTTGATCTTTTTTTTAAAGTTGAGACTATCAGCCGGGCGTGGTGGCGCACGCCTGTAATCCCAGCACTCGGGAGGCTGAGGCAGGAGGATTGGTGCGAGTTCGAGACCAGCCTGGGCTACGGATGTGAGCTCAAGGCCAGCCTGAACTACATAGCGAGACCCTATCTCAAAAAGACAAAAATAAAAAAAATTAAAAAAAATAAAGTTGCGACTATCTGCAAACAAGATTGCTACTCTACTTTTCTCTGAGGTGCTGGAGCATTCAGTATTGTTTGCCCTCCTTTGTCATTCAGCCTATGAATTTCTTTATGAGTTAAGTGTGTTTCTTGTACATAGCATATTGTTTGATTTTGCTACCTAATCCAATTTGCCAATCTATTTCCTTTAATTGCACAATTAAATTCACTTATATTGACGGTTATAATTGCAATGTATTGACTTATGATTGACATGTTTTTATTATTTACGCCTTTTTCTCCTGTGTTTAAATGGCTGCCCTCTTTAGTGAATTCTTTCTGCTATCACTTATGGAATAAAGGTAATTCTTGTCCTCTAAATTATCTCTTGGTAGTCTGAGAAGGGTTGGCTTTGACATCATGAAACTCTTTCATTGTTCTTTGTCATTCAAGTATTTCATTTCTCCCTCATACTTGGAGTTTTGTGGATATAGCAGTCCGGGCTGGAATTTGTTTTCTTGGAGGACTTGAAGCAGTCTGCTCCATACTCTTCTTGACTTCATGATATGTGAAGAGAAATCTGCTATTACCCTGATTGGTTTTCCTTTAAATGTGGTCTGTTTCTTTTCCCTAGTGGCTTTTAGTTAGTTTTCTTCTACATTTCTGGGATCTTGAATATTTTATGCTGGTTGTGTTTTTAGTTGGCTTGATTTTTATTTGGAGTTCTATATGCATCAGTTATATGAATGCCAAATTGTCTTCTCTATTTTGGATGTTTTCAGCTATTACTTCTGCCCATATTCTTTTATATCATTTGTGTTGACTCTTTTCTCAGTGATGCATATTAGTCTCACATTGCTCATGTTTGCATTCTCTTGCAAATGTTGAATTTTTGTGTGTGTGCATCCTACTTTTTTTTAAGAGATCCATTCTTATCTTTTTTCTACCTGTCACTGTGTTGTTAAGCTCTGGTACTCTATCTTCGCTTTTGTTCATAAGGTGTTGCCAGCTTGTGATTGAGGTTTTATTTTCCTGTATATCTCATTGAAACTGCTTCGTGTAATCTATTTTTTGCCTATATTGCTTATTATGAAATTCCATCATTTTTATATTCTCCTCTAATTTTTATCAATGTCTTCTTTAGAAGCATTTAGTAATGCTGTCATTATAGTTATTCTTTTTTAACTTCAGAAATTATTTCTGATCTTATTTCCTCTCTAACTTTCTGCAGTTCTTCATTTACTTCAAACGCTACTAATTCAGAAATTTCTTTTTTTCTTTTTTTACTTCTGAGCTTATTTCTGATCTGATTCCCTCTATACCTTTCTACATTTCTTTCTTTACTTCAGATGCTATTTTTTGTGTTTTTGAACCGGGAGTCAAACTCTGGACCTTGCACTTGCCAGATGTCAGTAATTCAGAGATATCAGCTCTGTGATTCCTATTTTCTTCTCTGGTAGTGTCTCCTACATTTGTTCTGGGTGAGCTAGGGGCCTGAAATTGCATCTTGCTCCTTCTCTTTGTCATTTTGTATAGAACTGTCCTCTGATCTTTTATGTAGAGCTTTGGTGCAGTTATGCCATTAGCACCTATGGATATTTGGGTCTGGATATACCAAGTTGAAACTTGTCCAGATATACCTGGCTGGGTCTGGCTACTGTGCTTAGCTTCTTCCAGTTGCAGCCTGTGTAAGTGTACCTGCTGTGCTCCTCTGGCAAGATGTTCAGCTCCTGGATTAACAGGAAAGTTCTGACACCCAGCTACTCTGCAGGTAATTTTGCTGTAGGGTTCCACAGCAGGTGCTCAGCTTGGGTATGGATAGGGAAGCTCTGGTCATGGTGCACAGCCAAAATGTCCTACACACACACTGCTCTTGGGATCCAGGCAGGGAAGTCCAGTTGCAGCATGCAGGCAACAGTGGATCAGAAATTCTTGTACTGTTACAGTGTACTATCTCCAATGACAGGCAGTTTTCATGGAATGCTATTGTGACTTTTACTCTGCTCATGGCATCCTCTGATATTTCACATTAAAAATATTTATTTTGCATATTTTGGATCATTTATGACTTTCATGCTTCCTTATGCTGTACCTATCACACCAATTGTTATGATTTGTATCTAGTTTTCCCTTCCAAAGTCTCATGTAAAGCATGGGGCTGTCAAGCTCAGGGCTTGAGCGCTGGGGCTAAAGGCCAAGGGCAGGGCTTGAATGGCATGGCCCAGAGAGGCATGAACCATTAAATTGACAGGACGCACTGTCAAAGCCCAACCCAGACAGCAGTCTCTCGGAGGTATAGAGTGAGTCATCCTGCTCATGGTGGTAGAGTCTTGAGGTCTTCTTATGTAATTCAGGCTGATTGAAATTATGAAACCTCCAGTAACTGTAAGTTAAATAAACCTTTCTTTCCCTAAGCTTTTGTGTCAGATATTTGTCTCAGCAATGAGAGAAAAGTAACTAGAACACCATCTTTCCTGAAAATATTGATTGAATGACATAAGCCTTTTACTTGTCACTTTCAATGTGTTCCCCTTGTTCATGTATCCATTCTATTTTCACACTTTAAATGATGTACCAAGTGTGTTGTCTTGATTATTTTCTAGTTTCTGAGACAAAATGCCCAACAACCAAAGTTAAAGGAGGAAAGGTTCACTTAGTTCCCAATTTGTAGTGATTTCAGTACATAATCTTCTGGCTTCATGGGAGGGTGGCTTATAAGAGGAGAGCAATTCATAGCAGGCAGAAGACAGCAAAAGGCAGAAGGGACCTTAACATCATCTTTCCGTCCCTTTCATGTTGTAATTAGAATACTGGGATTATGGGAGTGTGAAAACAATCAGCAAGCTAATGTAGTAGGCACACACCCTTAGTTCCTGCATCCCAAACTCTAGACTCAACTGCCTCTAAAACAGCCCATCTAAGACTGTACAAGGCTTTGAGGGCACATGTACATACGATCCATAATATGCTAATATTGTTGACAGAAAACAGACATGAATCATTTCTCTCAAGGAACTCATTGTCTAGTGAGACACACTGACAGACCATTATGATGTGGTAGAATGTGATTAGCTTTATATTCAAAGTATGACCAGAGTGCTTTGTGATCATGGAGAATCTCTAATCCACACTAGGACATTTCAATGAAGGTTTCTGAAGGAGCTGATGCCAAAAGTTGTCTTGAATGACAAGTAGCAAAAAAGAACTAAGTGGGGGAGAGGGAGAGAGACGAGGAGAAGTGCAAAGCACTGGGGCATGGGCAGTAATACAACACAAGGCATGAATTGAGAGGAGTGAGATGTGCTAGCAGGTTTATGAGCCTGACAGAGTTTGGAACTCATCTTGAAAGATATATGGACCACTACTGAAGATTTGTAAATAAAGCAGTGATATTGAGTTCAGAGAAAAGTAACGCTAAGATGTAACACCTTGATTCACTTAATATTTTCCATTAAAGGAGACTGAAGGTGCCTCAGAAGATAACTATTTCCCGCGGATCTCTTCCTTCCTTCATGTCTCCCTCCCTCCTTCCTCCGTGAAAGTCAGTCATAAAAACTAGAATTCTTCTTCCTCAAGATGGATTCTACAAATCAGAACCCATCTCTCCTAAAGCCAAAAATGACACCTAGAATGCTTACTATCTCTCCTCTCCCTTCTTCTTTGAGAACTCTCAGTCCAAGTCCCAGCCCCATTTCAGGAGGAAGGGATACTACACAGAAAGACCAAGACAAATATGAACACACAGGCTTTGCTGAGTTTCTCCCTCAGTGCACTACTATTTGATCATTTCTTTTTGTTCAATTACATATGCACAAAATTCTTCATGCTTCATAAAATGTTGGCATAAACAGTTTTATCTGTTGGTGGGCTTCACCTCTGAGAGCTCCCAATACAATACATCTCTCTCATTCACCTGTCTTTTTGCAGGAGATGTGCTGCCTTCATGCCTCCTTCTTGGAGCAAGCTGTAGAATAGGAGTTAGTGCTTATTCTAAGGGGAGAAAAGGCTGCATATCTCCCCACCCTTGCAACAGCACGATCAGGTTTGTGTTTAACATATTTCTTTCAGTGTGTTGGTGTGACGAGAAAAAGATACAGAACAAAGAAAAATGGAAGAATGAAGGGCCTAAAAGTAAAATAGTGGCAGTGGAAATAGAAAAGTAATTTGAGATAATTCAACAATAGTTTGGTAGATGGTCAGGTAGAGGAGACCCTTTTGTATATCTCTTATAATTCTGACTTGGGTAACTAGGTAGATGGTGCTGTCATTCAAGGAAATGGGGAATGGTGGTGGAGAATGAGAAGTATATAAAAAAGCAGTTAATAGCCTGAGTTTTATTCATCATAATGTTCTAGTAACAGGTTCCAGCAGTCAGTGTGATACATGGAAATCAGAAGAGATCTGGCACATGGTATTGATTTTGGAATCATGAGTCACTATGTTATATTGTGAGGGTACTCTTCTGGAAGGTGATAAAAGATCCAAAAAGTCAAATTTAGCATTTTTCAGTCTTATCCCCAGGCTACATAGCATGTTTGCACTAAGAAGACCACATTTTACGAACTTTCTGCTCTAATCAAGACAGTCTGCTCACTTGTATTACACAAAATGAACCTCTTATAAAATATAAATATTTGCTAATGTTATTATTGTTTAGAACAGAAAGATATGCTACCTTTTGACATTTATAAGCATCTCTGAAAATCTGATAACATCACAGATTAATCTGAGAAAGTAATAATAAATGCATCAAATAGAAAATTTCTTTGGCGTGGGAAACTTCAGACATGAAGAACCAAATCCTATGTAAAGCTGTTTATGCTGAGTTTTCCAGTAGAATGGGCAACCACATACATATGCAATGATCAAATACAGAATGTCAATGTAATGATCACAATGGACCACTAAGAGACTTTTAGATTTAATAATCAAATTCAGTTGATTAGAGGAATACAAAGTCAACATTAAAAAATCAATAGCAATTCTATATACAAACAATGAACTCACTAAAAGGGAAATCATGGTGCCATGCCTTACACAATAACATACAAAAGTGAAATACTTAGGAATCAATCCCACAAAGGTTGTAAAATATTTCTACAATGAAATTTATAGTATTCTGAAAAAAAGACGTAGAAAAACATTTCAGAAAATGGAAAGATATTCCTTGCTGCTGAATAGGAAGAACCAATGTTATGAAAAAGTCATACTTCCAAATTTGTTATACACAGATTCAATGCAATTCCAATTAAAATACCATTCATATACATCACAGATCTACAAAGCACATTGCTAAAATTCATCTGGAATCAGAAGAGATCTAGAATAACAAAAGCAATCCTGGGTAACAAATGCCAAGCAGGAAGCAATACAATCACTGACTTGAAATTATACTATCAACATACTGTGGTAAAATCAGCATGGTATTGGCAAAACAAACAAACAAACAAAAAACAGACATGAGGATCAATGAAGCAGATTAGAAGTTATGGATGCAACTACAAGGACAGTCAGCCACCTTTTCTTTCAGAAAGAAGCCAAAAATGCTCATTGGAAGATAGCCTGTTTAATAAATGGTGCTGGAAATACTGACTTTCCACATGCCAAAGACCTATAATAAATCCATGCCTAGCATCATGTACAAAACTACAGTCAAAATAGATCAATATTCAAATATTAAAACTGAGAGTGAGACCTCCCAGGACTCCCTGGAAACTCATTTGGCCCAGCAAGTTGGCCCATTGTGTGAGTGGGCTGCCCTGGGCCCACAGGAAACTCATTAGTCCCAGCAAGCAAGACCTCCAGGGGCCCACTGGAAACACAGTGACCCCAGCAAACATGCCCATAATGTGAATGAGATCTCCTGGGGCCTACACAAAAACTCATTTGACCCAGAAAGCAGGTCCAGTGTGTGAGTAAGACCACCAAGTGCCCACCAGAAAGTCATTAGACCCAGCATCAAGCCTAGTGGGTGCAAGTGAGACTACCCCAGGCCCACCAGAAATTCATTCTACCAAGTAAGCAGGCATAGTGAGTGGGACCACCCTGGAACCTCCCTAAGCCACAAGCAAACACATTAGACCCAGCAACCATGTCTGGCATGTGAGTGAGACTTCTTGGGGCCTGCCAGATATGCATTGGACCCAGCAAGTAGGGCCAGGGCATGAGTGAGACCACCTGGGGCAAGCTGGAAATTCATTAAGCCCAACAACCAGGCCATGCATGTGAGCGGAACTTCATCTACCAGACAGGCTGGCCCAGTGTAAAAAAACTGCAGCAGAACTCCCTGTAGTGAGGCTAGAGACATGGCCCACACAGCTCATGACTATAATGAAAGAAGTACTAAGTGTTTCTAAAGAAAACATTGATTTAAAAAAAAGAGGAGAATAGAAACATGATGCAATCCTTGAATGAGCAATATAGGAAAGTAATAGAATGCACAAAGCAGATTCAAAGTGCTATACAGGAAATTAAAACCTCAGCCACAAGCTGGCAAAACTGTTTTAATGAAGGTGAAAATCCACTTTCAGACCTTGAAAACACCATTGCAGTTAGTGAAAAGGTAAGAAAGGATTTTTTAAAAAATAACTAGGATGCACAGAAAAATAACATCTGCAAGTCAATGCAAAGATAACAACATAAGAGTAATAGACATCAATGAGAAAGAGTCAATGTAAAGGATATGAAAAGAATATGGACAGAAGTAATAACACAAAGCTTCCCAAATATGTGGAAGCAATCTGACATTCAGGTAACTGAAGCACATAGAATTTCAAATGACATCAACCCAATTAAAATCATACCCAGACATATAATAATCAAGATCCCAGAAATTCAGCACAGGAACAGTATACTAAAAGCCACTAGAGAAAAGAAATAGATCATATTTAAAGGAAAACCCATTAGAAAAACAACAGTTATTTCTCTTTACAAACAATCAAATGAAGAAGAGCATGGAGCAAAGTACTTCAATTCTTGCAAGAAAACAAATTCCAACCCAGACTGATATACCCCACAAAACTCTCTTCAAAGTTCATTGGAGAAGTAAAATATTTTCATGAAAAATAACAACTAAGGAGTTTCATAATGCCAAAGCCAACCATACACAGATACAGAAAGATATTCTAGAGAGGGATCAAAGTGACCACAACTCCATGAAAGCAAATGGAAGGAACACACCAAATAGGGTAAACAATTAACAACAAGAGAAGAAGAGGTAGACAACTGCAGTGTTTCAATTATTCTTTTCAGTACAGCAGCAAAATATTTTCATCAGCATATTCCACAAATGGACTTTTCCTGCCCCTTACTAGTCATGATTTTGTCCAGCTCTGCAGGGTGGATATCAAGGAAATAGCAGTAGCTCAGTCCCACAAATGACACCTGGCCACTAGTAAGCGTCATGGACATTGTCCATGTCCACAACATACTACAACTTTGTGTGATATCTTATCCTCAAACTGTCAGATATTCTGATCATATATCTGTCATTCTAATCTTTATGTTATATTTTGTTCTTAGTAATTGTTTACTATCATGAAAATTTTTTCTTAGTTGATATTTTTGTTTGTATTAAATATACTAACCTATTCCAATACTGTGTGAGTACTATGAATTGATCACAGATTTGTACATATGATACATTGCTTTCTGCCCTCTTAGTGGGATTCATGATTCAATTTTAGTTTTGGAATATTGTTTTGAAGCATTTAATTTAATTTTTTGTTAAGTAATATTTAATTTTAAAAAAGAGAAAGAAAGGATCAAAATGGAACTATCCAGTATTCATAGACTGAGAATAAAATTCAGCAAGGCTTGCTTTTTCAGGTTCTTCTTGGCTTCTCTGTATAATATTCCTTCCCCAGATAGCGCAGATCTCTTTGGAGATTTCAAAGAAGGAGAAAGACAGATGATGACCACTGTAGGTGTAATGTCTGCTTTTGGGGTAGAAGAGTTTCTATGGCTCACCTCAGAGAAGAGAAATTCTGGTTTCTGTGTCTCACTTTTGGGTGAAAAAGAGGTTGGGAAAATAGCAGTGCAAAAGAAAATTAGAGACTTGGCTCCTGAGGCTGTTTCTAAGGCTTTCATGCCTCATCCAACTTAAAATACTTATCATGTCAAAGCTGCATAATCTGAGGGTCACTTTGTGAGCCTCAACATATTTCATGAGCTTGGAATGCCTACAATCACTCAAAGAATCTTTATTGAATATCTGCTGTGTATCTTGCTTGTTTAACAAAGTTCATACAGACATCTTCCTTCTACATGATTACAGCAACTAAATACTTAGAATAAAATGCCAATTTTAAAATATATTTATGCTACATGAGGCTCAGGTGAGACTATATTGAACTGGTGCTATTTATGAACTGTATCACAGAACTCCTTCTATAATTCTCTAAGCATTTTGTCTCCCTAACTACTCTGGAGCCTGGATCTGAGTTTAGACTGCATGGCACCAATCTCATGCTAGGTATTTGTGTTTGGACTAAAGGATAATGTCTTTTGTTTGAGTTCTGAAACATTCTTTAGGTGTGGCTCACCCTCAGTAACTATGAAGTTAGTACACAAGGAAAACCAATGAGAGTAAGATTAAATTTGGCAGAAAATACATTTCAACAGAGATTAGCCCTTCTGCTGAGTAAGCCAAGCCCTAGTAAACTGATCCTGCCTTCTTCCAAAGAACTGTGGAAATAAATCACCTTGTGGAAGAAACAGAGTTAGTTGCTACTTGCAGAGGGATTTTAAGTGTACCCATAGTTTAGCTGTTCACAATAATCTCCCCATATCTAACATCTGCTCTGTCTTCAAATTACCCTAAGCATTTTTCTGAGACTCTGTGAAAATAAGCAAGAAGATTTCACTTTCTGAAGTGTCCACCAAAGCCTAAGGGATATTAATTAGAACTGGAGGGGAGGGAATAAGGAACTAGTCCTGAGGAAGGAAGTTCATTTATTCCGTGGGACAGAAATGAAATATGAGTTCAGGAGGTAAAACAAACTTTTAAAACTCTTCATGGCTAGACTAGAATTTTTTGAATGCAAAGAGCAGATGAGATAGTACAATGGGGCAATAAATAAGCTAATAACTTCCTGTAACCTGGGAAGGAAAGACCATAGGATCAAAATTTCTTCAAATTTTTTGGATATAAAGAAAATCCAGGGCCCGGCGGGATGGCTCAGTGGTTTAAAGCGCCTGCTTGGGAAAGCTTGGGTGGCTTCAGAGACCGATCCCCGGCACCACATGCTGCGCCAGCCCTGCCCTTGGAGCGGGCTGAGCCAGCCATAAGAATGAGTGAATAAACAAATAAAGGTTCTGAAACAATAAAATAAATAAATAAATATTTAAAAAAAAAAAAAAAAGAAAATCCATAGAGTTACCAAAATTTCTCTGTAAAGGGCCAGATAGTAAGCATTTGGGGCTTCATGTGTTACAGTTCTATCATTTCTGTGGTACATTTCTTGTTTTGAATAACCTTCTACAACATAAAATAGACAAATCTAAATTGGAGTTGCACAAAGCTCAACCACTCATGGATCACTGTTTGCTCACCCTTGCTCCGGGAGATGGTGACTTTATAAATGTCAATTTAAGGAACATTCATTGAGCATTAACTTGGCTCAAATGGGCTGCAAAATTAGCAGTGGAAGTCTAAGGTAAAATTTTGTTTAAAAAAATAAATTCATGGGGCCCCGGCAGGATGGTTCAGTGGTCTAAAGCACCTGCTTAGGAAAGCTTGGGCGACTGCAGGGACCGCGGTTTGATCCCTGGCACTACATGCTGTGCCAGCCCTGCCCTCAGAGCAGGCTGAGCCAGCCATAAAAATAAATAAATAAATTTTTTTTAAAAAATTAAAAATAAATAAATAAATTCAGAATGAGGAACAGACTAAAACTGGCACTAATTCATCAGGATTGCTGGACACCAACAAGGTAACTTCCCACAGCAGGGAGACCTAGCTAAAGAGGAAACAGGTTTGGGGGACTCTAAGAGTCTGTGCAAAAGCTATTCAAAATAGGGAAAAGATGAGTGTGATTTGCACCCAACACTGTGCATCTGGCCAACTTAAAGCTGAAGAAATCCCACAGGAGCTTAAAGACCAGATCAAAGCTCAGGTTGGAAGCTGAGGCCGAGAGGAGGCAAATACTAAGGATGGTGTTTGTTTACTTGTTTATTTGTTCATTTTTAAAACCAAAAGTCCTGAGTTTTACAATTGGTAACCAGCTGAGACTTCGCTTTGGGAATAAGTGAAATCTTTGCAAAATGTAACTTACATGCCTAGCACTCATCTTAAAATACCTCATAGGGTTGACCTTGATGGATATAAAGAAATTAGGCCTGGAAAGGTGAAGTCTGGGGGCCCTGACAGTTCTGGTGCCAAGGAGGAAGGCATTGGAAATGTTCACTTTTCTCTTCCTTCACAAAAAAGCACTTTTTTTCTGAAGAGGACAAAACAGGCTTAAAGACACAAGCTGCTTAGTATCTAAACAGCTCCTGATAATAAGCTTTTGAGACGCCAGGGTAGTGCCCCCCCCCCAACCACCACCACCACCAGACGCTGCCTGGAAAGACCTGAGGGCAACAAGTCTTCAACTAAAATCAACTTGTCAAGATAAGAAGAACAATGCTTACCCCACCCAGCAATGGCCCAGGGCAAAAGGGTTTTAAAGTGAATTAATATTTGGTGCCTAAATGGGCAGGAAGGGAAAGTTAGACACTAACCACAGTAGTCCCAAAAATAGCTGTATATTTCACTTTCCTACTTGTTTTTCATAACTTCTGTTTGTTTGATGTGAAACTCATAACAAGCCAGGGTACTATGAACACATGACAGTTATTTTTCTCTCAATTCTCACAAAGAAACTACAGCTCAGATGGATTAAGCTCCTTGGCCATGTTTGCAGAGCATTTAAGTAGTAGCACGAAAGTGAAATTTCTGTTTCTTAGCCGGGCGTGGGGGCGCACGCCTGTAATCCCAGCACTCGGGAGGCTGAGGCGGGAGGATTGGTGCGAGTTCGAGACCAGCCTGGGCTACAAAAGTGAGCTCAAGGCCAGCCTGAACTGTACAGCAAGACCCTGTCTCAAAAAGACAAAAAAAAAAAAAAAAAAAAAAAAAAAAAAAAAAAAAAAAAAAAAAGAAATTTCTGTTTCTTTTACATTTTGTTTTTAATTAGCACATAGTAACTGCGTATATTTATGGAAGAGTATGATATTTACATATATACATATATATATATATATTATAATATTTATATCAGGGTATTTGATATATGTATTACATCATACATTTTTCTTCTGCTTTTGGTACATTCAGAATCTCCTATTTTGAAATACATAACACAATACCGAATACTGTCAAACTGCTCTGCAATAACACCAAAATTTATTGTGCCTATTTAACTATAATTTGTAGCATTGAGTAACCTCACTGTACACTATAAGTTCAATAGCATAGTGAGGAAGGATTGGCAAGGAAGAGAGATAACTTTGTAGGAAGCTGGGTGGGGGTGGGGATGCAAGTGGGACAATAAAGACGTTCAAGTCAGGAAAACTTCAAGGCTTTCAGAAAATCATGAGTCAAAAAGACTTTTAAGTTGAAATGTACTAAATACAAAGTCTCTGTTGTAAGGTAGCAGAGAGGTGTATTTAGAAAATTATTGAGGAGACTCTGGGAAAGACACTAAAATGGAATTGCAGTGGCTTAAGGAGTTCTGATCTAAGGCAGGGGAATATTCCAGATCATTGACTTTAGCTGTTAGACACAGAGAAAATTTTGATTTTGGATTTCCGTGTGAAGTAGAATGGGGAAATCCAAAAACTTGAAAATGACTCATAAAATACAGGATCCCTTCACCAACAAACCTCTGTGAGAAGCTTACTATATGCGAGATGTGGTATGTACCATTTGCAGGGGTCACTGCAGCAAATCAAGTGCTATCCATGACCTTGTGGGAAGAAGCTACTCTCTGCTTGGCAATACATGGAATAAATTGGCACAAAATAATGTGATAAGTAATTGGCTGGAAATAGGTAGCAGAACAAGAACTAAAGTCTAGGGAAAGGGAAACAGCTAGTGAGATCATAGGCAGCACACTCACAGAATATTAGTTCTCTGCACACCCTCACCTACAGCCTGCCCCACCCTTGTGGAAGACAGGGAGCCTTAATTGAAATGCTTGAAATGTGATAGTACATGAAACATAACAGTTGGCGAAATTAACAACATAACATGGGAAACCAAAGCCATGATGATTCTGTTGTTGTGGAATAAGATAAAAATTTCATTTTATGAAAATTAAGCTAGAGCTGGCCTAGTGACACATGCCTGTAGTCCCAGTACTCTGGGAGACTGAGGCAGAAGAATTATAAGACCTTTTTCTGAAAATTAAAAAAAACTAGGAATATAGCTCCTCAGTACTGAAGCTCTAAGTTCAATCCTCATATTCTCTAGTACTGAAAAAATAAAAAAAAACCTCTAAAGCCTTTTCCTCCCCTTGTCTCCACACTATGCTTCTTCAAAAAGGACTATAGAACTCAAACAATTGGACATAGAGTTTTTTAAAGCATGTGGTTAATATCACCTAAGTAACAGCATAAGAAAGATTATAAGGAAATGTCATGATTCGATGGTCATATTTTTTTTGACATAGTGTCTCACTAAGTTGCTTAGGCTGACCTCAAACTTATGATCTTCCTGCCTCAGCCTCCTGAGTGCTAGAACTACAGGCATGTAGCAAAATGCCCTGGCCTCACATTTAGGCTCTTTGATCTCCTGAAGATAATGAAGGAGGAGGAAAGTTGATCCAAATAAAGGTTAAATTGACTGCTTAGAGCCACCTTGGGCTAAAATCTACCAGAAAAGGAACTGCTACTGTGGAAAAAACAAATACTAGTACCACCTGCCATTGCTTATATTGAAGAGCCTGAAGTGTTTAAATCATAAATTATCTGTTAAGAAAAATTACCTAGCTCAACCTCATTTTAACAAAGTGATCATTGCTCTTTCTATGCCTGCTCCTACTATGATTATCACAGCAACTATCATCAGTAATAGCAACTATTTATAGAGCTATTAATAGGAAATTATAGAACTGTAAGGGCAATATCAAGAATCCTCAGATTCTTAAATATCTACCTACCAAAATGAAAGAAAATCCCATGATTGTCAATATTTTGGCTCTTGTGTTCACCAACACATTCTAACAATGTAATTCATTTAAACACTGGTTCAACCAATGGCATAACAAATTGAAACTTGTGAGGTTAGGCAGTTTTTCAAAGCTACACAACCAATGAAATCGTAATTCAATTCTATTTGGCTCTAAGTCTTTTTTTTTTTCTTCCAGTATACTAGGCTGCCCCTTTGAAAATCTATTTCTGGTTTGTAGTTCTGATGGACGTACTGGAAGCGATGGCTTGCCATCTGGAACTCTCTTGTCATCAAAGGCATGGAGCAGCCAATAACAATCTAATGTATTTCCTAGCACACAGCTTATACTGTCTTTCCCATTTGCTCCACGCAGAATAAACTTTCTACTTTCTGCTTAAACAGCCAACACTCACATTTTCTAATTATACCTTCACATTCTCCATTATACACTAAGATCAAAGAAGAGGTAAATGAAACTTCTTTCTTCCCACTTCAGCATTCAGAAAAATCATCAATACTCTGACATCTTCAGTCACCAATTTCATGGAACTCTAGTGATTATCTAGCTCAATGGCTACCTAGTAGTGCATGAATAACTACTAACTCAAACTAGACCAAAGCATTCTTAAAGGTGCACACCAAGCTGTAGGGAGAAAAATAAAAAAAAAATTTGTGGAATAATAATACCCTGGATAAGGCTGTAAGTTAGGGTAAAAGTGTGGAGTTCAGAGTTAGAGACCTGTGTGTCCCAGGCTTACACTCACAGAATAGATGTACTATTGTCACAGAATCTCCTGTACCACCTTCTAGGAGTTCATCTTTTTCTTTACATCCTGCCCAAACATGAAGATTCTTGAGAGTAAGTTCCACACTTGTAACTGAGAGCTCTGTAGCTGGCCCAGCACCACTCCAAATTCCTTAGACAAAATCAGGAAGCTAAGAAGGCATAGTTACCATTTGTTTAAGATTGTCAACACTTGAATAATTGCAATCTCAGAACTCTAGAAGGCTGAGGCAGGAGGATCACAATTTGAAGCCCTGCTCAGAAAACTTAGTGATTTACTGTTGTAGTTATGATTTAAAATATGAAAGATTTAATATGGGACATAAAATTGATAGTATTATTTTATAATATTCAAGCAAAATGTCAAAAGCAAAAGATTGGAGGAGCTCTGTGCACATGCTAAGAATCCAGCTGTGGGCCTGGATCCCAAGGCAATGTGCTCCAAGAGTTAAGCTAAAGGCCTAGAGCCCATGACAATGTCTCATGCAAATCTGTGTCAAGGATCTGCACTGGGTTAACCCAAAAGTGAGAGCTAGAAAGTCTCTACCAACAGAATGAAGAATCTGTGACAGCAGGCTGAGGGATCTGTACTGGAGTCAGGGGGTGATGGTCAAATTAAGGATCAGCGGGCCCCCAAAGAGAATTGTAACCATCTTCACCAAAAGTGGGGACCTGAGCTCCTCTGAGGATGAAAATATCTAAGTTCCTATTGGGAAAGCCAGAATAGTAAGCTTCCCCAAGAGAAATGACTGCATACCATCTTCCCCTCCAGTTCTCCTTTCATGCTATTGCCAACAATGCCCACGTGGGCCTTCCATACCCAGCACCATGCTGATTCAGTTCAGCTGGGAGTTATGTGTTGCCCATTAGTTAATCTACCCCACTTAGCAAGACTCTATCTGAAAATGAAAAATAAAAATACTAAAAAGATTTAGGGAAGTAACTCAGTGCTAAGAGTATGGGTTCAATGCTCAATACCAGGAAAAAAGAATTTTCAATACCTTTATCAAAACCATTTACTACTTTAGATCAGAAATTGTGTGGTAGAAAAAGTTAACTCTAGCCATCCTGTCACATACGAAATTCCAAATCATAGGAGTGCCTAATATTTGCATATGGTCATCACTTTTTCTTTACCAGCCCACTTACAGTTTGGTGCTGCTAGCATCCTTATGTATCAACTGAGGAAACTGAAATTCAACATTTGCCTAAAGTTGGGCCACAGAGATTCCTCAGTCGTCTAAGCACCTGCCTGGCAAGCCCAAGGACATGGGTTTGATTCCTGGTACCACAAGCCTTGCTGGCCCCTTGCCCAGCCAGCCAATGAAACCTAATGTGGTAGCACATGTCTCTAATCCTAGCTGCAGGATGGCTGAGACCAGAGGATCACTATGAATCTGAGATGTGTAGGAAGACCCTGCACCAAATAAATAAATTTTTACAAAGGCCAAAAACATCTGCCTAAAGTCACATAAATAGAGCAATAGAACAATACTCGGGAGGTAGATCCAGTTGGATTTGAGGCTTGTAGGCTTAGCACCACATTGCCTTGGCAGATCAGGGTCAGCAAAGAAAAGTGACCAGGAGGGCCTGATGACAGGATCTATCAGCTAGTTCATTTTAATCCCTGTAACGCACTAAGCAAACCCATCATGCTAAATTCAGAAATATTTTAAGATGATTAACGGAAATAGCAAAATGAAATAAACTTCCTTAGCATGCCAGATATTATGATAGCACCTCTAACTCTTATTCCACTTTATCTTCACAACAACCTGTGATGGTGCAGACATTCCCCCCATTTGCTAGAAGGGGAACTTAGATGAGGGAACTGCTGTCTGGCAGGTTAAGTAATTGACTTCTTTGTTAAGGTGTAGAGCCTTGAGAGGAATCCAGGCTCCATTGAGTCTGAAAGTCTGCATCCTGATGGGTTACTTTCTCACCCTTCCCAGGTTAGGTATTTGCACTTTAACAAGGATCTTTCCTGTGCAAATTTCACAGGACAGTGACAGACCTGAAAAAAATAGCTGATTGGGGCCTGCAAGGTGGGTCTGCCTTAAATCACACTGGAATGGCAGTAACCTGCCTTCTCCCTGCAGTTCCTAAAATGGGGCAGCGAGCCAAGGAAGATAAATCTCTACTCCAGCCATAGCCTTCTTCTCCTCCAACTGGGATAACAACTCTCAGACACTCTGGCAACTACAGAAACAAAGAGAGTACCGAATCAATCACACGTTTATTTGCAAAGAGTAATGTCAGAGCATGAACTTCCCTTAAATCCTGCTAACTCTGTACATTGAATGTGCCTAATGGCTCAGAAACTGGATTTTTCTCTGACTTGCTTTCAGAAATTTGTTCTTTGTCATTGACTAAAGTGTATTCGCCCTCTCAGCCTTTCAGAGTGCACCTCAGCCTCCTTACCTCCCTCTTGGTCCCACTAACCTGGGATTTAACAAACAAACCCTACTAAGAAGTATGACCAGCCTGGGCTTTTCCAGAAACTCAAGCTGCTGAAGGAGATATGGTATTTAGTTAAGCTGAAGTGAAGCTCTGCATAAATCATAAAGAGGCAAAGCCAGGTTATTCAAATAGGACCCCAGGAGGTGCTTGGGGAATAGACTTGCAGGCAGCTTTATTTTCCTACAGAAGATTTAATTCCAAATGGCTGGGGGCCACAAGAACCCCACAAGTAACTTGGCTCTCTAAAGCTGGAGGTCTTGGCCTTGGAGCAGTTGTGGTGCTGTTTCCTGAATTCCCACATTACTGTTTTCCACACATGGATCAGGCTTCAAACTTCCTGTGTCTGGGGTGTGTGTGTGTGTGTGTGTGTGTGTGTGTGTGTGTGTGTGTGTGTATGGCACTTAACTCAATGCTTGTACTGCATTTCAGTCCTTTTGTTCCTTTCCTGTTCAGATAAAGCTGTTCTTTTCTGATTAGCTGGCTTATGTATGCATGTGCAGAGTTAGTGTCCCTCGGAATACATAAAAGCCTGACTCTAGGAAGTGTCCTGGAAAAGGTAGTTTTTTAGTGTTTGATATATCTGCAGGGCATTTTGCAGGGCGTATGCATAGAGACATAAATTCTCAGGATTAATTTTCCCCAGCATATGTACTTGCCTCTGCTTTTGTTCCTAAATGCATTTACTTGTTCACCAGGCAATTAGAGGAAGATGTGCTCATTTCACACTCCCAGTTGACTTGCAGGGTGGGGAACAATGTCAGTGAATGTGGAGCATTATGGTTTTATGGTCTTTCCTTCATGAAATATCTAGCCAGGTTCTGGGGCATAGACAGAAACCACATTCTTCTTCCTAATTCTCCTGTGTGTTGGGCAAATATTTTGAACACAAAGGGCAAATTATTACTAAGGTCATAGTTGTCAAAGTTAAAAACGAGGAGATTTTACATTAAATAAATTTGACTATGGATTCTTTTGAAAAATCATAAGCTGTGGCTCTCTGGGATTTGATTTAGAGGGGGGTTTTGGGTCCTGTCTTCTATTCTTGTCAGTTCTTAGCACTGGTATTGACTTTATTTTTTATTTTTTTAAATGAGTTTATTGAGAGCCGGGCGTGGTGGCTCATGCCTGTAATCCCAGCACTTGGGAGGCTGAGGCAGGAGGATCATTGTGAGTTCGAGACCAGCCTGGGCTACAAAAGTGAGCTCAAGGCCAGCCTGAACTGCACAGTGAGACCCTGTCTCAAAAATTAAAAAAAAAAAATGAAAATAAAAATAAATGAGTTTATTGGGGCTGGGGAGATAGCTCCAAGGCACAAGTGCCTGCTGGGCAAGTGCAAGGTCGTGAGTTCGAACCATGTTCCCACAATAAATAAATAAATAAATAAATAAGAGTTTATTTAGATTTGAGTCCACTGTCAAGTGGAGAAGCCAAAGCATAGTTTGGCCTGGGCGTGGTGGCTCACGCCTGTAATCCCAGCACTCGGGAGGCTGAGGCAGGAGGATTGGTGTGAGTTCGAGACCAGCCTCGGCTACAAAAATGAGCTCAAGGCCAGCCTCAACTGCATAGTGAGACCCTGTCTCAAAAAGACAAAAAAAAAAAAAAAAGCATAGTTTGTGCTTGGGGGCAAGGGTGACTTCTTCTTTCTTTTCTTTCTTTCTTTCTTGCTTGCTTGCTTGCTTTCTTTCTTTCTTTCTTTCTTTCTTTCTTTCTTTCTTTCTTTCTT
>PVJA010027443.1:0-28585 GCA_004027025.1 Myocastor coypus
AAAAAAAAAAAAAAAAAAAAGAAAAATTTTATATGACCTGAAGAGGAACTAGAGTATAGATTATATGATTCAAAAGCAGACTAAATAGATTTCTAGAGTAGCAACAAAATGTTTCCATTTTAATTGACTTTTAGCTTTCAGAACACCTAATACTAAAATCAAAAGCAAAAACAATAGAATGACAAAAAAAAAGACAAGCAAAACTTTCAGGTCCCACAAAGTTGATCCTTAAGGAACTGATGTGAAGGAAATAAAGTATCAGTGGTTGAGTTATAGAGATTGACAGTAGATGAATTAAAAAGAAAATAAATCAATATAGAGCTCAAGAAGTTCAAAGGTACTATAATTAATCAGCTAATGTTTATTTTACTTTTTTATGTATTTAGTACAGGGTCTACAGGATCTCATGATGTCGACTGGACTCATAGTAATTCTCATGTTTTCAGCGTTCCAAGCACTGGAACTACAGGTGCTCACTACCGCACCCAGTCTCAGTCACTGTCTCTATATACCCTGGGGGCAGACAGGCCTGGGATCAAATCAGGGTCAGCTGCTGTACTCTACCTATGAGCTCTCTGGCCTGCCTGATAATGAGTTTAATAAAGAAAATAGCCAATAGGCCCCGCCACTCATTGTGTAGCTCCTACTAAACGGAAGGATCCGGGAGAGGCCGCGTTCAGTCGGGTCCCGGCAGCAGCTGCAGTGCTTGTCTTCTTCATCTCTTTTTGCGGTCTTTCTTTCGCTTCCGGAAACATGGCCTCTGGCGTGGCTGTCTCTGATGGCGTCATCAAGATATTCAATGACATGAAGGTACGCAAATCCTCAACACCAGAGGAAGTGAAGAAGCGCAAGAAAGCAGTGCTTTTTTGCCTGAGTGAGGACAAGAAGAACATCATTTTGGAGGTGGGCAAGGAGATTCTGGTGGGGGATGTGGGCCAGACTGTGGACAATCCCTATGCCACCTTTGTCAAGATGCTGCCAGACGAGGACTGTCGCTATGCCCTCTATGATGCAACCTACGAGACCAAGGAAAGCAAGAAGGAAGATCTGGTGTTTATCTTTTGGGCCCCTGAGTGTGCACCCCTTAAGAGCAAAATGATCTATGCCAGTTCCAAGGATGCCATCAAAAAGAAGCTGACAGGGATCAAGCACGAATTACAGGCAAATTGCTACGAGGTCAAGGACCGCTGCACACTGGCAGAGAAGCTGGGTGGCAGTGCCGTCATCTGTCTGGAGGGCAAGCCTTTGTGAGCCCCTCCAGTTCCTGCCTGGAGCATCTGCAGCTCTGGGCCTGCCCTCAAGGGGTTGTAGGCTGCCCCCTTTATGGCAGACCAGAGGAACTGGGGGGATCCCAGCAGGGGGAGGGCAATCCTTTCACCCCAGTTGCCAAACAGCTCCCCTACCCCCTGGACCTCCCTCCTGCCTCCATCCCTGACGGTTCAGGCCTGCCCAAACTGCTTTTGATCTTCTGATTCCTACTGGGTTGAAGCAGACCAAGTTCCCCTCAGGCAGCCAGCTATGGGGGGGCCTGTATTTTTTTTAACGACACTCCCCATCTATTCCTCCCCGCTCCCATGCTGCCAACTTCTAATCGAAATCGTGACTCTGTGCTTGTCTATTTAGTTCTGTGTATAGATGGAATGTTGCTGGGCATGGTGGTACACGCCTGTAATCCCAGCACTTGGGAGGCTGAGGCAGGAGGATTGGTGCGAGTTTGAGACCAGCCTGTGCTATAGAAGTGAGCTGAAGGCCAGCCCGAACTGCATAGCGAGACCCTGTCTCAAAAAGACAAAAATAAAATAAAATAAAATAAAATAAAATAAAATAAATGGAATGTTGTGGAGATGACCCCTCCCTGTGCTGGCTGTACCCCTTTTCCTTGGTCGAGGCCATTCATGGAAGCAGGACCAGTAAGGGACCTTCAATTAAAAAAAGATAACAATTAAAAAAAAAGAAAATAGCCAATATTCTTCCAAAGAGACTAATAAAAACTAACTGGGCTAAATAAAATGATATACAACACACATGAGTATTTTAGGAAATAATTGGTAATTAATCAAAATCCAGGAAATGAAAAACTCATATTGAGACCTAAGCTGGGGAAGTGGTGCCACACAATCCTGTGCAAGAGCCCATCTGAACCAGAAGAGTGGTACACTGCTTCCCAGGAAGCAGGGGATAGGGCAACAGAGACAAGACTAACACAATCTTGGACTGTGCCAACATCTAGAGAAGAGGAAGCTATCAGACCTCACAAGTTTCAGCATTAAGTCCAATAGCCCCCTCAAATACCTGTGTTGTATCCTATAACCAGCAGAAGACAAAAGGCTGGTCATGTTCCTCATGTACCAACGGGAACAAGGACATGCCTTATCTTAGATTGTAATTATAGTCTGTGGGCAGGGGAGGACAAACAGAGGGACCTCTGTTCCAAGGAGGGTACCACGATACTCATGGACTCTAAATCTCAGCATACAACATAATAACTTGCTGCATCTCAAGACTACAGAACATGGAAAATAATCACTTATTCAATTACACAGAACTTTTTTCTTAGACTCAAACTGTTTTGACTTCTAACATTTTTTATTTCTATTATTATTATTATTATTATTATTATTATTATTATTATTATTATTATTATTATTTTGTGGGACCAGGGCTCAAACTCACAACCTTGCACTTGCCCAGCAGGCACTTGTGCCTCGGAGCTTTCTCCCCAGCCCCTTATTTTGGTTATTTTTATTTTTCCATCTCTGAATTTTTTTTTTCACGGGGCCGAGAATTTTTCTTCTTGTTTTCTCTCCGTTTAGTTTTTTTTTCTCTACCTTTTTACTTCTCCTTTCCAACATTTTTTTGTTTTCGCCACCACGCCCGGCACTTCCTTTTAATTTTTTTAAAGAAGAGTACAAATTATTCATATTACCAGATATAGGCCTGTGAAAATAGAAGAAAAAAATTAGGAATAAAAATAGTACAAACAATTGAAAAAAGGAGACAAAACACATGAAAGGATTAACTGCTTCTTATCATAGACAAGCAGAAATGCACAGTACTTGTCCGAGCCATACTGATTACATGCATAGATAAATCACTTTCCCCACTTTCTCTCCTGCTCTTCTCAACTCAGTAACTTCCCTTTTGAGTAAGTTCATTCCGTTTTCCCAGTATCTATTGTACACTTCAGATTCCATTTTTCTCTTTCAGGTTCTCACACTTATAAGACATTATGATGTTGGCACATGTGGGTCTGATTTATTTCACTTAAGAATATATTCTCTGGGAGGCTGGGGAGATAGGTCAGTAGAATAAGCACTTGCATGGCCAGCGCAAGATCCTGAGTTCAATCCCCGGTACTGGATAAGAAAGAGTATTTTCACTAGTTGCATCCATTTACTGACAAGAAACTCAAATTTATCCTGTTTTATACCTGAATAATACTTGATTGTGTAAAAATACCACATCTTCTTTATACATTCTTTAGTTGACAGGGATCTGGGATGTTTTCTGAATTTAGCTATGAGAAATTGTGCTGCTATAAACATGGGTGCACACACATTGTTATGGTATGAAATTTTCAGTTTTTCCAGTAAAACATCCAGTAAAGGAATAGCTGGCTTGAACGGGATCTCCAATCCTAGATTTTGAAGGAATCTCCATATGGATTTCTATAGTGGTTTGTACGAGTCTGCACTCCCACCAACAGTGGAGAAGGGTTCCTTTTTCTCCACAGCCCCTCTACCAATTGTTATTGGCTGACTTCTTCATGTTAGTCATTGTTTCTGGGCTGACATTGAATCTCAGTGTTCTTTTAGTTTGCATTTATTGGATGACTAATGATATTCAATATTTTTCCATAGGCTCACTTGCCATTTGTATTCCTCTGAGAAGTGTATATTCATCTCAGATGCCCAGTTCAGATCCCTCCTCTTGCTAGCACAGATCTTCTCACTGGCAGGCTTTCTAGATTCCACCACTGACTTTGGGTCTTTTCAGCACAAATTGGTGAAGCAGGCCTGCCCAAGACATTGTTGTAGGCTCTTGGCATTCAAATTGGACTTGTAGGATGCACTGTACTGAGCTGTAGGTGTTCAGCTAGACTCATGCAGGACATTAGGATCTAGGCCCTCAGCTGAAGTACTTAATGTTTATGTGTTTGGGAAGATTTCCTGCATTTCTTACATATCACTCTTGTGTGATGCATTAGAAAATCCTGCTATATAATGTGTCCTGTGTTACACTGTTCTCCTTGCAAAACACTCGAGCCGTGACAGAATGGCTCTTTGCATTTGGGGGCCTGATTTTTAAAAATTCTTTATATATTCTATATTGAAAGCCTTTGTCAGAGGAATATTCGTCTATAATCTTTTCCTAGTTTGTTTGTTTTCTTTTTACTCTGTTGGAGATTTGCTTTGAAGTGTAGAAAAGATCCCAGGTGTTGATTCATTGAAGTATTTCCTTTGCAGTTTGTTTTTTGTTCATGAAATCTCTACCTACCTCTATGACCTTAAGATTTCTACACACATTTTCCTCCAAAATATTTAGTGTATCTGTTTTAATGTTTAAATCTTTGACCCATTTTTGACTGTAGCTTTCTGTTCAGCTTATAGAAAGCCAATTTTTCCAGCACCATTTATTAAAGCGGCTACCTTTTTTCCAGTGAATATATTTGGTCCATTATCAAAGTTAAGGTGGCTGCGTGTGTTTGAAGTTGTGGCTGCATCTTCTGACATATTTCACTGATCCTCTGGTCTGTCTCTACGCCAGTACCATCCTGATTTTTATCACAGTAGCTTTATAGTATAATTTCAGATCAGGGATTTTGATGCCGCCTGCCTGTCCCCTTTTTTTCAGGATTGTTTTTGACATTCTGGATCTCTTCTTGTTTCAAATTAATTTGAAGAAAGTTTCCTCTAACTCTGTGAGGTACATTAATGATATTTTAATTAAGATTTCATTGAATTTGTACAACAGTTTTGGGACTATGGCCATTTTTACATATTTTCTTCTTCCTATCCAGGAGCTTGGAATCTTTTTCCATTTTCTCAAGTCCTCTTCACCGTGTTTTTTTTTTTTTTGTGTGTGTGTGTGAGTACCATAAATTTCATTGTGTAAATCTCTTTTCCTTGTTGTCTTTTGTCTCCTATTTTATGGTGTTACCTGTTTTTCTCATCCCTTATTTCTAGCTGGTGCTAGTAATTGTTCAAAAATATCAACATCTTCATTGACTTAGAATCATTTAAAATACTGTAGCCCACTCTAAAAGAATGAAATGTGAGGCAAATACACATCAAGGTCTCATTACAAACAAACAGAGGTTGGATCCTGGGGTAAGGGTCATCATTAGCTATGCTCAGCATAATGTATACAGAAAACTAGACATAAATAAACAAGTGTCCATACTACAAATGAAACTTTTTACTATGATCAATCCACGAGCCCTGACACAAACCAAAGAAAAACAAGAAATATTAGAAGACAAGATAAAAAAGTGCCTCTGAAGATGCCAAACTCCCTAAAGCTGATCCATGAGAGTTGAAGGAGAGAAAACCAAAAGTCTCATACTCAAATTGTTTAAAATGATATCAAGAAAATGGCAACTTCACAGAAAATGTAATTAATAAGTTATTCAGCCAGTTAAACAAAATCATCAGCAAGTCTAAAAGAAAACTCTAGAACAGCTAAGCAAAATGTGGGAAAACATGCATAACTGTCATAGAAAAGAACTAGAATCCATAAAAGCACTAGAAATTCAGGTGAGTAAAAATTCTACTGAAAGTATAGTCAGTGGGAAAGACTAATATGAGGTCCCTATCTCAGAATGAGATGAGAGAGCTGCTTTTGGTGAACAAGTAATGAGAGATACCTTAAGAACAAGAGAAAATGAGGAATGAATCAAATAGCTTCTAGATGATGCAAAGAAGACTAAGATTAATTAGAATTATTAAAATAAAGGTCAGAAGATAGTGAAAATGATGCAAACACTGTTTGTTGAAATAATAACTGGAAAATTTGCCAATAAAGTAAATGAATTTAATGTACAGATAAATGAGGTATATAGAACCCCAGACAGCTAACAATAGAAAAAAATCTCTTCACAACACATCACAGTAAATATATTATAAGTTCAACACAAGAACAGAATCTTAAGCATGACTAAAAGAAAACTCATTACAATTACAGTAGACTTAACACAAAATTCGAAGGGCAGCAAAACTTGGAATGAAGAGTTTCAAGCCCTAAAAGGAAACAATTTCCAAACTGGCTGACAAATCCTGCAAAACTTGTCTTTCAAAATTGATCAGGAAACAAGATACTTTTATGATAACACCTAAAGAAATTTGTGGGAATGGTGAGATAGCTCAGTGGTCCAAAGCAATTGCTTAGGCAAGCTTCGGCAGCCACAGGAACTGCAGTTTGCTCCCTGGCACCACATGCTGTTCCAGCCCCACCCCTAGGGCAGATAGAGACAGCCATAACATAAATAAATAAGAAAAAAGAAATTTGTGACTGCCAAACCAATACTCCAAGATAATTCACAAAGATATAGTTAAAGGAGAAAACAGGCTAATAATGACATAAAAGCCTAATAGAATAAGCACACCAGTTAGAGGGGGCACTTAACTAGAAGGGAGAAATAGGAAATTATCAACAGGAAGATAAGGCAATGACAGGAGTAAGTCAGGACCTATCAGTAATAACTCTCAATATTAGTGGTCTTATATCCCCAGTCAAAAGACACGGACTGGCAGAATATATCAATAAATAAAGTCCAGTGGTATGCTGTACAAAAGAAACACATTTAACTCATAAATAAACTCACAGACTAAAAATTAAAGGATTGAAAGCAATAGATCATGTAGTAGGACTCTTAAAACAAAACAAGTATATCTTATCTTGAGACTAAGTGGTTTTCCATTCATAGTTTATCAAAATAGGCAAAGGAACTCACTGTATGTTGGTTAAAGGAAAACTCTAGCATGAAGTGATAATAACTATAAACATAAAAGTATCAAAGACTGAACCACAGAACCTCATACAATATGTACTATTGACAATAAAAGGCCAGTAAATATAAACATGCTTACAGGAGGGTATCAATACCACACTATCACAAATAGACAGATTTAAAATTGATCAAGTAAACCAAAGCAACAAATATTAGAGCTTTATAAAATGGATTGACTAGATATCTATAGAGAATTGCACCTAAAATGAAACTTTTTCTAAGACCATGCACATACTAGACAATAATCAACTTTATTTTTTTATTCTAAAGCGCAAAAACACTAAAAATAGGCATAAAATTTCTAAACAAGATAGTAGGACTAACAATAGTTAGTACATTGCATATTGTTATCTTCAAAGTAGTTGCTTAGATCAATAATCAATTTTAAATAAATGTAAAATCACCAAAATTATGCCATGCATATTATCAGATCTTAGTACAGTAAAGTTAGAAATCAACCATAGAAACTACAGATAGTATGAAAAGACAAAACATACGGAAACTAAACAATGTACTCTTTACTAATCAATGAGTTACAACCCAAACAAAGAAATAAGATAGTTTTTCAAGCTAACTGATAAAACCAACCATACACCAAAACCTATGGAGCTTAACTAGAGCAATGCTAGGAAGCAAGTTTATAGCTATGAATGCCCATATCTCAAGAACAAAATGCTCCTAAATACATAATCTTAGGATGCATTTTAGCGTCCTAGAAAAACAAAAAATATGCAAAACCAAAGCTAGTGCGGGGAAGAAAATTTCAAAGTGCAGAGCAGAAATCAGGAAAATGGAGACCAAAGCAAAAATAATGAAAGTAATGAATATAAAAGCTCGATCTTAGAAAATAATAAAGGACATAGACAAATCTTTAGTTAATCTAAACAAAAAAGAGAGAAAAACATAAATGAATGTAAATTAGAAATGAGAAAAGATGAAATCACGATGGACATTGTCAAAAAATAAAACATTATTAATAACTACTTCACAGATCTGTAAGAAAACAAATTGGAGAATTCAGAAGAAATATATAGTTATCTCTCTGTATACAAATTACAGAACTTTTTTTTGGTCTATTTTAGACAGGGTTCTTGGTATGCAGTTGAAGCTGTTCTTGAGCTCACTTTTGTAGCCCTGGCTGGTGTGAAACTCACATCAATACTCCTGCCTCAGCTTCCCACATGCTGGCATTATAGCCATGTGCCACCATGCCCAGTACAAATTCCAAAACTTAAACCAAAATGATTTTAGTAGTGCAATGGCACCAGAAGGTAGCAAAGCAGCAAGGGATGACAGCAGCTCTTTCTATCACTTGTATCTTATCCAGCCTACTCAGGGCAGGTAGTATCCTCAATTCTAGTGTCCTTGATCCTAGCATTGCACCATTGTCTTGATTACTTTTGTCTGATTGCTAGGACAAAATACCTACTATATAAAATTTAGCAAGGAAAAGATTATTTAGCTCAGTTTGTGGATGTTTCATTCCATAATCAGGTGGCTCCAAGGCAGGGTGACATGGCACAGAAGCAACAATTCATGGTACCAGAATAGAGTGAAAGCAGCAAGAGCACAAGTGGGAAAGCAAGCGTCTTTTCCTCCCCTATATTCTATAATAGCTATCTGCCCCCATATACACACCATCTTCTGCCCTTCTATTTCACAAACAGAAGATGTTTGCAAAGTAAGGAACTTGGGCCCCTTCTGAGTCACTTAGTTGAACTTCTAAATTTCTCCAGTTGACACAATAAACAACATTCTAGAGTGGTAAGATTATTTATTACCTTTTCACCCCAGGGTGTAGAACTGCTGAGTTAGTTATGCTTCTAGACTCTTCAGGTTGACACATTGTATCAACCGTGAATCAATCCTAGGATTACACACACTAGATGCAGCACCTCTGAAATGTCTGATTCATGACTGCATTGGGAGTACAAATAGATACAAAGGATAACATTGCACGCCTGGCCTCTCAAAAGCACTTTATGCAAAAGACCTTTCATCCATCTCCAAGGACACTGAAGTCCTATCATTTTCTGCATTGTAAAAAGTCCATGTTCAAAGTTTCCTCTGAGACTGAAGGCCAGCTCTTAGCTGTAATCGACCATATAAGTGAAAAGAAAGTTAAAAAAGCTTCCAACATACAATTTTGGAAGGTTAGTCATGATCAGTTGACCAAAGTACAAATAGGAGCATACAAAGGAATGGAACCAAAGCGAGATCCAAATTCTACAGAGCAAGCATCAAGTCCTATAATTCTATGTACAGTATCCAAGGCAATCTGTGGCAAGATGAGAACTCCAATGTGCTTTTGGCTGGTGGTTTAACATGTCCAAATCAATAAATGTAATACATCACATAAACAGAAGCAATGACAAAAATGACATGATTATCTCTAGAGATCTAGAGAAAGCCTTTGACAAAATCCAATATCCTTTCCTGATAAAATATACTGAAGGGAATAACTATAGAAAGACCTTGTTTCAATCTTATATAACCATTTATGACAAATCTACCGCCAACACTATATTAAATGGAAAAAATGAAAGCTTGCCTTCTAATATTAGTAGCCAGAAGTGATATCTACTGCCCCTATTCTTGTTTAGCATATCGCTCAAAACAAAGTAATTAGCAAAATTAATTAGGCAAAAATGCAAATAAAGTGGATCTATTTAGGGAAGCAAGAAGTAAAATTATCATGACGTAGAAAGGAAAATTCCTTTATGTAGAAGATCCAAAAAAAAAAAAAAAACCTCCCAAAAAACACTTATAATTTATAAGTTCAGTAATGTAGCAGAGCATTCAATCAATACAAAAAATAGCATATCTGCATAGTAATGAACCACTGAGAAAAATTAAGGAAAATGCTATTCATAATATCAAAAAATACTTATTAATTATCCTCACCAAAGAAGTGAAATCCTGTACAACAAAACTTACAGTACTATGAAAAAGACCAAAGAGAAAAATTACAAAATGTAAGAATATCTGACAGAGGGGCCTGTGGCTTAGCTCAGTTGTTTAAGAGCCTGCCCAGCTAAATGCAGTCAGGCACAGGGGACTGGGGTTCAATTCTAGCCCAACATGCCTTACGAGACCCACCCTTAAGGCAGCCTGAGCTAACCAAAAGAAGAAAATAGTATCTGGGAGGGTAAGACAGGAGGATAACTGTGAGTTTAAGACCAGCCTGGTCTACAACATGAGAGTACAAGGCCAGTTGCATAGTGAGACCCTGTCTCAAAAAGACAAAAATGGTTGGCCAGATAGCTCAGAAGATTAAAGCACCTGCTTAGGCCGATGGAGGAACTGGAGTTTGATCCCCAGCATGCCCTGCCAACCCTGCCCCCAGAGTGCATTTAGACAGCGTTGAGACTTGCATTATGCTGTGTGCCTGTAATCCCAGCTCTTAGGTGGCTGAAAACAGGAGGATCACTGAAAGTCCAATCTGTGTAGTGAGATCCCATAGATCCTATACTAAATACATAAAAAGTACAAAAAAATAAATAAATAAAATGGAAGAATATTCTCTTCTTCTAGAAAGGTAGAACAAATGCCATATAAATGACCAGACTTCCACAACCAATATACATACTTAACACAATATCCGTCAAAATTTCAACAGCATTCAACACAGATATGGAGAAAAAAGTTCCCAAATTCATATTGAAGTAGAAGAAACCCAGAAAATCAAAATTCAAAGCTAGCTTACAAGAGCAAAGCAGCAATCACCACTATTCCATGAGTAAAATTACATTAATTACAAAGATACAGTGAATAAAAAAGCAACATAATTCTAGCACAAAGACAGAATGATCAATGGACCAAAACAGAATGTAGAAACAACCCTAAATATGTTAGACTATTTGATGTTTGTCAAATGGGTCAAAGCGTACACAGCAGAAAGATAACCAGTTTAATATGGTATTGGGAAGACAAGCTAACTGTATGTGTAAGATTGAATCTACATCCATATGTCTAAACATATACTAAGCTAAAATTAAAATAGGAAAAAATCTAAATATTTGGTCAAATATTAAACCTGTTAGACAACAAAATATATAAAACTTTGGAAGTGATAGATATAGAAGAAGACTTCCTGAACAGATCCTTAAATATACTAAAGGTACTTGTAAGAATCAACAAATGGGACCATATCAAATTAACAATCTTCTGCACATCAAAAGAAAACACAGAATAAAGACAGTTTACACAATGGGGAAAACATTTGCCATTGATTTTTCAGACAGAGGCCTCACCTACAACAGATAAAGTACTAAAAATTTGCATCTCTAAGTATAAAGCCCACCCAAATAATAGGCAAGAAAAAATGAATACGCATTGCATTGAAGAAATACAAATGGCTAATATCTGAAATAATGCTCAGTATTTCTGGCCACTAAAGAAATGGAAATTAAAATAACTGATTCTGTCTCATCACAGAAGGAATGGCCAACCTCAAGAAATCAAATAGTAACAACTGTTGGAAAGGCTACTGGGCAATAGGACCACTTCTATACTATTGGTGGGAACTGAAACTAACACAGTCATTATGGAAATTCATGTAAAGATTCCTAAAAATCTGAAAGTAAAAATTCTCTTTGAACCAGCTCCTTTACTTCTTGATATCATCCCTAAATAATTACCCTACTATATGCATACACACATTTATAACAGTATAGCTCTTAGATAAAATCTTTGAAGCATCCTATGTATCCAACAGATAAATAGAAAAGGAAAACATAGCATTTCCATAAAATGAAGTAGTATTCTGACATAAGTAAATATACAGCTGAGTCATTTTCAGGACAATAGATGGACCTTTGGACCTTAATTTTAAGTGAATTAAATCAGGCACACAAACTTGAATATTGCATGGGCGTTCTCAGTGAGAAAACCAATGCAAAAATAAAGAGAATTATAAAAGATAGATCATAGAAAGTATGGGGAGCAATCTGTCTCAGAAGTAGAGAGGCTCAAGAGGTGGAGGAAAGAGAAGGAGGCAAAGGGTCAGGAGTATAAAAATGAATTGGAATATATTATGGCCCAACTCCACATCAGGAATGTAATTATTATGTACTGTGTATGTACCAAAAAAAGGTGGGGGAAGGGGTCACCTTGGGCTGCTGGCCATGCTGGCATGTGCCTGGTGCTCTGATCCATAGGACCCACTGTAGTCTTGAACTCTGGGCAGCCTAACGCCTGAGAAAGAACCCATTGCGGATTTGTATATGAGCCCTGGCAGCCACAACAGCTGCTCCAGAGGAAGAGAATTCAAAAGGAAAACAGATCCTTTGTGCAGCTGATGGTATCACTGCCTTTGGATGCTAAGATTTCTGGAAGAACCTTGAATGCCAAGGGACTTTCAAATGCTGCTGCTGA
The DNA here is from genome assembly GCA_004027025.1 of Myocastor coypus. NCBI lineage: Eukaryota > Metazoa > Chordata > Mammalia > Rodentia > Myocastoridae > Myocastor > Myocastor coypus. The sequence goes on from PVJA010027443.1 coordinate 12,386, forward strand.
TAATCATCAGTCCTCATTTGATCACTTCAGGACTGGAACTGCCATGCTGCGCTGTGAAGAGGTGATCAAGAACAGCCAAAACAGTCATAATCAAAGAATTCATGTAGCAGTATGATCCTGCAGGTTACATGATCAAAAGTCTGAACTTCTGCAAACACCCCTTTGATGTTTTGGTTACTAGCGTTATGACACTGCTCAAGAAATCCAAGTTTGTGATGCACCAAGGAAGGCTCACAGCACAATTTTACTCATAGGATGTGTTTATTAAATCACATCTGAAGTCCCATAGCCATAAAATATTTCTGACATCAATCCCATTACTTCTGTTATTCACTGCAATAGACTCTCATTGCTTGGACTGTGATGTATAATTATAAATTGTGGAGGAACACAAAGTGTACTTAAGTATCCAAAGTCTCAACATTTTTTAAAATATAAGACCGTGAACATAGAAAACAAGGGCAAGATGTAAAAAGGAGTGGAGAAGGAAGAAGAAAAACTAAAGATGATACTGACAATAGTTATGATCTGTTTTCTATGTGTACCACCTCTCCACAAGAAATATAAACATTGTGTAATACACAGATATAGTAATTAAAAAAAACCCAAAAACTGCTCCCAAAATTAATTCTTTACTAAACTGCCAGAGCAATTTATATACTGCTAGAGCATCTCTTTCCTATTGTTATAGTATACATCCAAGGGGACCAATAAAATAAATATCTATGTGTCAAAAAATTCTATTGAAACTACACAGCAGAAGTGATCAGTCTGAGGGCAAACTATCAGACATAAAAGATAGGGCTGATGCAAGTAATTAACGCTGAGAGATAGATGAAAAGCAAAAAAGCACTGAAAATGCATCCAGCAGCTGATAGATCATACAACGAAGACTAACCTAAGATTAGCTGCAATTATTGAAAACTCAGAAGATGGCACAAATAGCACAAAAATGTATTTATGAAAATCATAGCAGAAAACTTTCCAATGATGAGAAAAACATTTAATACATAAATAAATGAGGCATATAAAACCCCAAATAGCCATGATAAGAAAAATAAATTTTCCATCATATCTAAAATCCCAGAAGTTCAATACGAAGACAGCATTATAAAAATTATTTTTTAAAAGGCAGTAAATTAAATGAATGTTTTGTTATACAGGTCTTGCTTCAACTTGCCCTTGACCACCCAGCAAGAAAAAAATATGCTTAATTACAATGCATGAAATGCAGAGCTAGATTGGTGAGATGAGCTTTAGGAGGCTTAGATTCAATAGCCTTCAACATTACAAGCTTCACTGGTGGCCCACTGCAATTGCAGAACATTTGACTGTATATGTATCTACTTCCTCTTAGTCCAAAGAGAAGTATATTCTTTTCCTTTTGTTTTTTTTCTAAGCAACATCAATAAGGAGGTAGGTCATGCCCACAGACTGTACTCTGTAGAACGATTGTGAGGACAATATGCAATATGTCAACTTTCAAAAAAAAAGAAAGGGGAAAAGAAAAAGAAAAAAAAAGTAATGTTGATATAAAAGGGTTAATGTTTAATTGTTTGATCAATCTTATATACCTATATGTATTAATCTAAACTGATCTGATGATGAAAATATGTAATATAACCATTGTTAAATTTAAACAATAAAAATATTAAATTAAAAAAGGCAGTAAATTATTGGGGAAAGTAAACCCATTCAAGTTATGACAGATTTGTCAATGCAAAACGTAAATACCTAGAATGATTGGAGTGGAGAGTGTTAAGCCCTAAATTAAAACAACTTTCAAACCAGAGTAACATAATCTGCAAAACTCTCTTCCAGAATTCATGGAGGATTAACAACTTTCCATGAAAAATAACACCATAATGAATATCATCTCCAAATCATCTCTCAAAAATTCTCAGAAATATTCTCACATGAGGCAATGATGCCAGTACATCGGTATGGTGAGCAGTTAAACAAAAGGGGGACAAAATGAAACCAGTGACAGAAAAAAATAATACAATGACAGAAATAAATTAGCACCTTACAGTCAGATCTTTCAATGTGAATGGTATCAACTTTGTAAGCAACATAAATATTAGCAGATTGGATCACAAAGCAAAACTCAATTTTACGATGAATACAAAACCACATCTATATCCTAAACACCTTCCTCTAGGCTCTGCTTTTTATGAGTCCACTGCATCCTTGAGGGTTTTGGTAAACTTAGCAAAACTGTGCCACATTCCACATCGACCAAGGGAATATTTAGAGTTGCAAATCTTTTTTTCTCAGTTCTCAAAGCATCTTCTACAGTAGAAAAAAAAACTTATCAAAAAATTGCTAAATACCAAAGATATTCAAATTTTCACTGCTGGAAATAAAAACATATATTCATGAGCCTATAGAGAAAAGCAACAAAAATAATTTCACAGGTTAAGCAACAGATAACAACTATAATGAAGGACTTGTTCAGCAAATCTAGAAATAAAAGAATTTTTTAAAAATGAGTATAGAAAAATTAAGGGAAATATGAGTGCCCCTAATTGGAAGGAAATAGAACCCATGAAACAGATTCATGCAGATACCAAGGGAAAAAAATCGATTAAAGTATATGCAGAATGAGCCAATGTGTGGCAGAATCTGAGATATAAAACACAGGATTGCTACTAGCAATTTTGAAAGGAAAGATTTCTTTTTATTTTTAAAGAGAATGCAAAAGAACAGTAAAACAACATTGAAATGATATAGAATTTCATTAAACAAAATGATAGGAATTTAACAATGGTTGTTGTTTTAGTTACTATTCCCTTGTTTCTGGGACAAATAATTGACACACAAGCTTAGGTAAGGGGAGGTTTATTTAGCTCACAGTTACTGGAGGTTTTAAGACACTGCCCCCACTCTATATGGTCTGGAGGAGAGGTTGGGGTGCTGCTATTTTCATGATGATTTGCTAGATACCTCTAAGAGATCACTGCCTTGGGGGAGGGAGAGTCTGATAGCACATGCTGTCATTTTAACGGTTCCACACCTCTGTAGCTCCAGTCCTCAAGTCTTGCCCCTTAAGCTGTATGCTTGACAGCTCCATGATTTACATGAGGCTTTGGGGGGACAGCTAAATACAAATCATAACATTCCACCACTGGACCCCCAGAGTGTCATGTTTATCCCTTTTTGCAAAAGGCATTTTAGTCCATCTCTAAGAGTTGCCAAAGTGCCAACAGTACCAGCATTGCTGAAAAGTACAAGTCCCAAGTTTCCTCCAAGATACAAGGCAAATTCTCAACTCTGAGCCCCTATACAAATAAAAAGTTAAATACATCCAACATTCAAAGACACAAGATAAATATTGCTATTCCAAAAGGTATACACAGAAGGATACAAACCAGTGGGGCCAAAACAAGTCCAAAATCCAGTAAGACAAATATTAAGTCCTATAGTTCCATGTGGAACATCCAAAGCAATCTGGCAAATTGTTGGCTCCATCTGGCTCCACCCGTATGGCACTCTTGGGGGTAGCTCCCATAGCTTCTCTCTTTTTTAAAAAATTTTTAATTTTTTATTTATTATTATTTTTTCTTGTTTCAGGACCTTTATTTGTTTATTCACTCATTTTTATGGCCGGCCCAGCCCACCCCGAGGGTAGGGCTGGCACAACTTGTGGTGCCGGGGATCGAACCGCGGTCCCTGAAGCAGCCCAAGCTTCCCCAAGCAGGCGCTTTAGACCACTGAGCCATCTCGCCGGGCCCCTTAAACACATTTTTTTTTTCAGGACTGGGGTTTGAACTCACAACCTTGCACTTGCCAAGCAGGCACTTATGCCAAGAAGCTATCTTCCCAGCCCCCATAGCTTCTCTCTTGAGGCCAGCTTTGCTCCCACCTTGAAGTTTTCCTTAGGTGATCCGCGTTCATGGCTTTTCCAGAGTTATGGGGTTCCCATGGAATAGGCTTCTCTCTCACAGCTTTACACACTGCTCTGTAAGGGGCACATTGGCTGGCCTCTCAGGCCTTCTTCTGAAATCGAAGTGGAAGCCTGCATTTTTCATGCACCTAAAACCAGTGACACATGGATGATGCCAAGGTCTGCTGCCAGCTGCAACAGTAGCCAGGCTTCCTTCTATCTTAACTGTGGATGTTGAGTGCCTGTGGGGGTTGAGCACTCTGACCCTGATCCCAAGAAAAAAAATTCTCTGTGCCGGTGCTATTCTGTAATCTGGTATGGCCCTTGCCTTCATTCTGGAACATGGGGCTTTGAGACTTTCTGCTTAGATCAAGTTCCCTTACCCTGCTTATTCTGAGGCTGCAAAGGGTGAGAACCTGCCACCTCCTATGATGCCCTCAGGGCATCTTTTCTATTGTGTTCCTCCTGGGCAATGGAGATCTCATTTCTATCTGTGCAGTCCACAGTCTTTCTGGTGTTTTATTTCTGCACAAACTCACATTTTAAATCATTCTGCTGGGCTCTTTGCTCTTCACTCTCAACATATATTTGACCAAAAGACCCCAAGAATAACTATGCCACTGCCCCAATATTTAACTGCTTTGAGATTTCCTTTGAAAAATTAATCGGTCCTCTATATTTAATCTCAGTCTCAGGTGAAGTCTCTGGACACAGGCAAAATTAAAAAAGACTTTGGGGCAAGCCAAAACACAAATGATCTGGAGTCCAACAACCAATGCAGTCCTTCCCAGCAGGAACCTCCCCAGCCTGTTTTTTACAATCAGACTTCCTATCAGCATTCTGGTCTGAGCTCTGGTCAGAATCTCCCAAATAGTTCAGCTGAAGCTGTTCCAGTGCTTTGCTTGTAGGTGGCATTTCTGAACCTTTCCTATCTTTTCCCATTAGCTATTCCCAAAAGCTGGTAACCCACATGGTCAAGTTTAGCCACAGCAATGTCCCTACTCCTCTGGTACAGATCCTGTTTTAGTTAATATTCTCTCATTGCTCAAATACCCAACACACAGGCCTAGGGAAGGAAAGGTTTATTTAGCTCACAGTTGCTGGAGGTTTCAAGACACTGCCTACACTCTATAGGGTCTGAAGTAGAGGCTTGGGTGCTGACATGTCCATGATGATCTCCTCCATATCTCTGAGATGCCATTGCCTGGGGAGAGGGTGGAGGTATCTGACAGCACGTGCTGTCAGTTTAACAGTTCCACATCTTGCTGGCCCTCAAGTCCTGTCCCTCAAGCTCAATGCTTGACAGCTCCATGATTTACATTAGGCTTTGAGGAGACAACTAAATACAAACAATAAGAGTTGTTATATTGCATCTTGCTGTCTTCAAATTAATTTTCCAGATGACCATATATAAGCATATAATATTGGTCAAAACATTAAAAATTAAAAGGAAGAGAGAAAAATTTCCATTAACTGTTACTTTAACAAGCTAGCAGAAATTAGAAGTACAGTTATCCAAGCTACCCTATGTATATATGTACATATTTCTTTTACCCTTTCTTCTAAAAGAAAAATTTCTTAAAGAACAAGAGACCATAAGAAATGAACCCAGAAACTGCTAGATGATGCAAAGAAGAATAATGTGACTGATTACACTCAATTAAAAAAGCAGGAGATATTACAAATGATGTAAAAATCCTGCTCACAGATGTCGTGGCACAAAGCATGCATAGCAGAGAAAATGAACCTGGTATACATACAAGTAAGGCATACAAAACTCAAGTTAGTCACAACAAAATAAATCTACTCCAAGGCATGTAATTATCAAGATTTCAGAAATTCAACCCAAAAACAGAACAGGAAAGAGGCAAATCACATATAAATCCCAGCCAAAATAAACAGACTTCTCAATATAAACCCAATACAAGTCAATGAGAGATAGGATTGAAGTATTTCAAACTGGAAAGTAAAAGAAAATCCCACCTACATCAATATACCCCAGGAACCTCTTTCAACATCATTGGAGAAAGAGCATATATCCAGGACAAATAAGAATTTCAGAACTTCATGACAACAAAACCAATTCTTCAAAGGGCTTTTAATGATACTCTAAAAAATAATAAACAACATGACCCTAACAGTACCCATAGAACAAAGCCACTAGCCTGGATAAGTAGTTAAGTGGAAGGAAAAGACATCAGTAAAATAATACAACAATAAGACAATACATATCAGTTAAATATCAATGTAAGAGGTCTCAACACACCCTTAAGACAACATTATGTAATAGGAAGCTCCTTACAAAAGAGAAAGATACAAGATGACAAGTATGACCTCCCAAAAAGGAAAAGAAAGCTAAACACATGTGCCATAAGTGTGAGATTTGTGTAGGAAACATCCTCTGTGAAGATTGATTTAGGTGTCATAATTACAGCAAAAAATTATCCCTATAGTACAGTTTTGTTTGCATTTTCATTGTAGTTCACATGATAATTTACTTCTGCTGTTTCTTTTTAGATCTTATAAGGAGATAAACATGTTCAAAATGTTGACATTTACTCTACACACTTATTAAATTTTAATATTTAAAAAGGAATACACTGGCAGAATGGATCAATAAATGAGATCCAACAGTAAGATGCATCAAAGAAACATTTACCTCAAAAATAAATTCACAAACTGAAAGTTAACGGTTAGACAACAGTTCTCATTGCAACAGGCATCAAGAGAAATGAAGGGTAGCTATGCTTTCAATTAATGTTTACTTCAAGCCAAGACTGATTAAAAGAGTATTATGCAAGTATGCATATAACAATAAAGATAAGTATGCTGGATCACTACATACTTGCTTTCTCCAGGAAGAGACAGCAATCAAAATTACATATAAACCAAACAGGTGCACCCAACTGTATAAAACAAATACAAATGGACATGAAAAATTGATGTCTCTGGGCCCGGGCGGGATGGCTCAGTGACCTAAAGCGCCTGCTTGGGAAAGCGTGGGCGGCTTCAGGGACCGCGGTTCGATCCCCGGCCCCACATGCTGCGCCAGCCCTGCCCTCAGGGTGGGCTGAGCCAGCCATCATAATGAGTGAATAAACAAACACAGTTTTTTTTAAAAAAAAGAAAGAAAGAAAAACTGATGTCTTGTACAGCAGGGCCTGCAAAAGGTGTGTGAGGTCTTGATGTTCACTTTCTCAGTTATCTCTTGGGCAACAGGGTTTGTGAGAAGAGTTTGGGGACTCGTACCTTTACCAAAACCTGAAACCAAGAACAACAGTGACACCCCAGGTTCATGGGTGCACACCTGCTTTTTGATTGTACAGTAGGGAAATCAGCCACATAGAAGTGCCTAAAGCAGCAGCATGGAGACAACAGTCATAGTGTGGAGAAATCCACCAGTAGAACTTCAGGTGCAGCCAACACAATCAGAGGGCAATATCACCTCCATACCCAGTACCTTGGGATTAAATATAGTCACAATCACAGAACTATAAATATCAGAGGAATTTTACTACTTTAATTTCCCCCTTTTGAGAAATTCTCCTGTCTCCATTTCCTGTTTTGATAGATATCACTTTGTTTTGTAATGTATTCTGTACTTTATGTGTTTGACGATTTTATTTCATTTTTGCCCTTCTGTCATTCTCAGGGCTCCATTTTTCTGCTTTTCTTTTTTGTTTTCTTTATGTTTCTTCTTTGAATATTTAATTTCTTAACTTTCCTTATAATTTTCTTTTGAAATTTAATTGTATTTTGGTTTGAAAAGTAAAAACAAAAGCAAGAATAAAAATCAGAACCAGAGGCAAAAACAGAGTAACATGCAACCATGCATATACTACAGATTATGAAAACAAGAATAGCAGATTAACAATGGTTAATATAGTATCTATTTTTATCTTCAAATCTATTGCTCAGATTAACAGATAGTTACGCAACATTGGATATATGATTTCATATTACCACTTGCTTTCAAGAAAGTTTATTTTTTGTATTAGTACAGGGTATACTGATTCTCACTACACAGATCAGACATATAGTGGTTCTCCCGTTTTCAGCTTCCCAAAGGCTAAGATTACAAGTATGTGCCACCATGCCCAGTATTTTAAAGAAATTTTATTTTCCCCATATTTTCCTTTGAATTTTAGTTAAATAGTGTGCTGAGTAAATGAAATATATAAAATGCTTAGAACCAGTGGAAAAAAATGGGAAGAAATCATCTGGGTGAAAAATTAAACAATTTTTGAGATGAAATCTTGTTATGTTCTCAGGGCCAGAATTTAAGTCCTTTTGTTTGTTTAATTTTATTTTATCTGGCTACTGTTTTGAGAGAGGGCTTTTTCTGTTGTTTGTTTTGTTTTTGTAGTAGAGGGGATCGAAACTTTGGACCTTGCACTTGTGAGGAAGGCACTTAAGCCCCTGAGTTATATACCCCATCTGTTTGATTTTTATATTCAAAAGTAAAAGCAAAGGTGCCCCACATCACTAGCCATTTGTAAAATTCAAACTAAAACAACAAGGAGATATCATGTCCAGGAATAATGGCTATCATAAGGAAATCAACCAACAAGTGTTGGAGCAGCTGTGGGGATAAAAGAAACCTTCTCCATTGCTGGTGGGAATGTAGGCTGGCGTAACCATTATGGTAATCAGTGTGGAGACTCCTTTAAAAAGTAGGACAGGAGGTCCCATTCAATCCAGCTATCCCCCTACTGGGAATTTTCCCAAAAGAACTGAAAGTATAATATCATAGAGATTTATATGTGCCCATGTTTGTTGCAACATCATTTGTGATATTGAAATCTTGGAAAAAAACAAAATGCCCATCACCTCAAAAATAAATGGAAAAGTTGTTTCATTTTTTATACAGTGGAATGTTACTCAGCTGTAAAGAAAAATAAACTCAAAGCCTTCATATATAAGTGGATGCAGATTCAACCCATAACCCTGGTCGGGGCATGTGAGCAAGATGGCTCAGGACCTACCCTGTCATCATTCGACACAGAGCCCATGACTGGAATGAGACTGAGATGACTTGGGTTCCACCAATCCTCATTCAAACCAAAACTCAGGCCCAGTGTATGACTGAGATGACCTAGGGTCTGCTGGACACTCATTCAACCCAGAACCCAGGCCCACCATGTCTTGTGTGAAACCCTGCAGCAGAACTGCATAGTGCTATACAGAGGGAAGACCCACCTAGTAGGTCTGGGAATGGAACACCTTGTCAGATAGGCATAGCAGGTCCCACTCCAAGGGCTGCAAGAGGAAGAAGTGGACTTCAGCAGCCAGACCCTAGTCACACCCACCTGAACAAGTTTGACCTGTATAGATCTGGACCTGTTCTATGACAGCTCTACACCAAAGGCCAGAAGACAGACCTATACAGAATGACAAAGAGAACAAGCAAAATGCAGACACAGGCCCTGAGCTCAGTCAGAAAAAATACAGGAGACAATAACATGGAAGAAATTGGAAATTACACACCTGAAATCTCTGAGATAATAGCACCTGAAGTAAAGAAACAACTGAAGGAAGGTATAGAGGAAATCACATAATAAATAATTTCTGAAGTAAAAAAAGAAATAATATCTATAATAAAAGAAGTACTAAGAGCTTCTAAAGAAGTCATTGATTAAAAAAAGAGAGGAGGATTGAAAAATGATGCAATCCTTGAATGAGCAATGTAGGAAAGAAATAGAATGCACGAAGCAGATTCAAAACACTATGCAGGAAACTAAAACCTCAATCACAAGCTGGCAAAACCATTTCAATGAAAATGAAAATAGACTTTCAGACCTTAAAGACACCACTGATGTTAGTGAAAAGGTAAGAAAAGATCTCTTAACAATAAGGAGATGCAGGAGAAAATCAACATCTGCAAGATGATGCAAAGATGAACAATGTGAGACTAATAGCCATCAAAGAGAAAGGAGTCACTACAAATGATATAAAAGGATATAGGCAGAAGTAATAGCAGAAAATTTCCCAAATAAGGGGAAACAATCTGATATTCAGGTAACTGAAGCATACAGAACTCCAAATAACATCAACCCAATTAAAACCACACCCAGACATTTAATAATTAAGATCAGAGAAATTCAGCACAGGATCAGTACTCTAAAAGTCACTAGAGAAAAGAAACAGATCACATTTAAAGGAAATCCCATCAGAATAACAGCAGATTACTCTTCATAAACCATTAAGTAAAGAATAGCATGGAGCAAAGTACTTCAAGTCTTGCAAGAAAATAAATTCTAACCTAGACTGATATGCCCTGCAAAATTCTCTTTCTAGTATAATGGAGAAATGAAGTACTTCCAAGACAAAGAATAACTAAAGAATTTCATTGGAGCTGGCGAGATGGTTAAGCACTCTAAAGCACCTGCTTAGGAAAGATTATACAACTGGGGAGACCATGGTTGAATCACCGGCACCACATGTTGCACCAGCCCCACGCCCAGGGCAGGCTGATCTGGCCATAATTAAACAAACAAACAAACACAAAAAAGAATTTCATAATGACAAATTCAACCCTATACAGACTACTAAAAATTATTCTAGGTAGGGATCAAAGCAACCACAACTCCATGAAGGAGAATGACCAGAACCCACCAAATATAGCAAACAATAATACAGGAGATAAAGAGGTATAAAAAAAGCAGTCTTTCAATTATTCTTTCGTATACAGCAGCAAAATTTTTCTATCAGCATATTCTACAAATGCACTTCTCCTGCATCCTATGGGTCATGATTCTGTCCAGGTGTATAGGGTGGATATCAAGGAAATAGCAGTAGCTCAGTCTCACCAGTGACAATTGGCCTGGTCATATATTTGTCATTCCAGTATTTATGTTTTATTCTTGCTAATCGTTTACTATCACAAAAACTTTGTCTTAGTTGATTTGTTTTGAAATGTTTAATTTCGAATAAGAACTTAATTTTCTGAATATTGTTTAATCTAATTTTTGTTTTAAGATTTATAGTGGATCTTTGACTTGCAATCTACTTATAAGACATGTTTTCCTAGTATTAGAAACTTTAAAACGTGCATTTACATTTTGCATTGACTTTCTATTAATTCTTCCTTTTTTTTTTTTTTTGTCTTTTTGAGACAGGGTGTCATTATGCAGTTGAGGCTGGCCTTGAGCTCACTTTGGTAGCCCAGGCTGGTCTTGGACTCACACCAATCCTCCTGCCTCAGCCTCCCAAGTGCTGGCATTACAGGCGTGAGCCACCACGCCCGGCCTCTTTCTTGTCTTTTTAACACAAATAGTTCTTTTTTTTCTTTCAGTCCTTTGAATTGGTTTCTTACAAAGTTGTTTTTTTTCCCTCTAACATGGAATAAGCAGTTATTTACTTTTGTTCTTCCATAGCTAATTCTTTATATATATGATTTAATGATTGTTTTGGGCATTTTGCCAATAGTTTTGAGCATTTCATTTTTCTGTATGTTGGTATGACTTCATTCAAATTTGTTGTGCAAAAGGTTCTCTTTTTTCTAGGAAATGTGCTATAACTTCAACTAAATTCAGAAATATCATATCTTTTTGAAAAAATGCTATTTATTTTCTTCTCCATAGCTATTTTTTTTAATGGAGAAAAATTTATTTTATCAAAATTAAAATCTTCACATTAAAAACACTGATAATAATATGAATAGCAAGCCCTGGGCTTGGAGATAATATTTATTTTTTAATTTTTTTATTTTTTCATTACTTTTAATAACAAATAACAATATGATAGTTTCAGAATATGTTATTAAGGGCCCAGTGGGATGGCTCAGTGGTCTAAAGCGCCTGCTTGGGGAAGCTTGGGCGGCTGCAGGGACCGCGGTTCGATCCCCGGCACCACATGCTGTGTCAGCCCTGCCCTCGGGGCAGGCTGAGCCGGCCATAAAAATGAGGGAATAAACAAAGGTTCTGAAACAAGAATAAAAATAATAAATTAAAAAATATGTTATTAAGGCATTGATAATAATTGAAACATTGCATATTGTTGTCCTCATAATAGATATGCAGTGCTTTGTAGAACTATTATCAGTGTCAGCCTTTGGGACGAGTCATGGCCATTGCTTGACCAGTTTGCTTTCTGTGAAAGCCTGAGAGAATGACTTTTCTCTAGGTGACTCTCCTTAGACACACTATAGTTCATTTGTCCCTTTCCTCTGTGGCCGAAAAATCTACTTGAGAAAATTTGGGACACCATTGAGTTATAGGATATTACAGCACAGGTTCTCTTTTGTCCTGAGTCCTCACTGACCGTGAAGGTCTAGGGCCAAAATGTTGGCTATCCTTGTAGCCCTTCTTTTTCTCCCATTTTTTGTCTGTTTACTTACATTCTCAACGTGCAGCAGAGAAGCTTCATGATACTATTACTCTATAACATAAGTAATTGAGCTTAACATCAGTATCCTTCTGAATATCAAACACTTAGACTTAAATTGGAATTGGTATTTTCAATCAATCATTGATATTCTAATAAATCTCTGTAGAATGTGATAAAAGCAGTTACACAGTTTTACTCAGACATTCAGAAATCCAAGGATATATGGAATTGTAACCTGTCAAACCTATGGCATTTTGCCCAGTTTCCTAATCTCAATTAATATCCTTTTTTGTTATTTTGTTAACTAACCATTTACTTGAGAGAGAGTATAGAAGTACCTGAATTTACGTTAGAAGCAGTACATATCTACAAGACAAGAATGCCAGGCATTCCAAGCATAGTTTTAGTGTTGCACATTGCTATCATCAGTGTGAAAAACTTTTTGAAGATTCTTAGGAACAATATCTGATTCATCCTGTATACATAAGTGCATGGTTTTGCTCCTGCTTTGGTTTATCTCTTTTCTACTTCCTGTCACTTCGTTGTTTAATCCATAACACATTAAGCTGCAATATGTCCTTCTATTTTTATTTCTTCTTTAGAGTTCTTACACTATGGAGACTATAGGATATTTACACATGTAGGTCTCATTTATTTCAGTAATAAGTATATGTTTAATATATATTCATTTATACATGAAGCCTTCAAATTTATCGTTCTTTATAGCTGAGTAATATTCCATTGTATAAAAATACCACATCTTTTTCAGCCATTCTTCAAATGATGGGCATTTTGATTGTTTCCAACATTTGGCTATTACAAATTGAGCTGCTATAAACATAGGTGCATAGTACTTCTGGGAAAATTCCCAGTGGGGGCATAGCTAGATTGAGTGGGATTTCCAGTCCTAGTTTTGTAAGGATCCTCGACACGGCATTCCATAATGGTTGCACCAATTTGCATTCCCACCAGCAGTGGAGAAGTGTTCCCTTTTACCTACAGCCTCTCCATCATTTGTTGTTGGTTGATTTTTTAATGATAGCCATTCTTTCTGGAGTGAGATGGTATCTAAGTGTTGTTTTAATTTGCATTTCATGGATGACTATTGATGTGGAGCATTTCTTCATGTATTTATAGGCTTTCTGAATTTCTTCTCTGAGAAGCATGTGTTCATCTCAGATGCCAATTTCTGGATTGGGTCTTTAAATTTTGGGACACTAATGGTTTTTAGTTCTTTATAGATTCTGGATAGAAGACCTTTGTCCGAATACTTATTAGTTAAAATCTTTTCGAAATTTGTGGGTTGTCTTTTCACTCTGTTGGTAATTTCTTTGACATACAAAACCTTCGTAGCTGGAGGAGGTCCCATTTGTTGATGCTTTCAAGTGTTAACCCTGCATTTTGATTTTTGTCCATGAATGTTTTGCCTATTCCGATGTCTTAAAGATTTTCCCCCACTTTCTCTTCCAGGAGATTTAATGTTTCTCTTTTAATATTTAGATCTTTAATCCATTTTGACTTTAGTGCCTGGTGATAGACTTGGGTCAAGTTTTGGTTTTTGTCATGTAGAGAGGCTGTCTTTCCAGCACCATTTGTTGGAGAGGCTATCTTTCTTCCAGTAAAAGTGATTGGCCTATTTATCAAAAATAAGGATGCTGAGTGTGTTTGCATTTGCTTCTGCATCTTGTAATGTATTCCATTGATCCTCAGGTCTACATTTTTCCCAATACCATGCTGATTTTATTATTGTAGCTTTGTAGTATAACTTTAGGTCAGGAATTGTAATGTCTCCTGCCCTACATTTGTTAGCCTGGATTGTCTTTGCAATTCTGGGTCTTTTTTTGGTTCCAAATAAATTTTAGGAATGATTTCTCCAGGTCTGTGAGGCGTGTTGATGGTATTTGGATAGGAATTGCCTTAAATCTGTATAACAATTTAGGGAGTATGGCCATCTTCACGATGTTGGTTCTTCCTATCCAAGAGCAGGGAATATCTTTCCATTTTCTGAAATCTTCTAGGATCTCTTTTTTTCAGAGTACTGTAGTTTTTATTGAATAAGTCTTTTACTTCTTTAGTTAGGTTAATTTCTAAGTATTTCATTTTCTTCGGTGCTATCATAAAAGTTACTGTTTCTCCTAATTTCTCTCTCAGTGTGTTTATTATCTGTGTAGAGGAATGCTATTGACTTCTGTGTGTTGACTTTGTAACTTGTTATGCTACTGAATTAGTGTATTAATTGTAGTAGCTTCCTGGTGGAGTTCTTTGGGTCTTCCAAGTACATTATCATGGCATCTGCAAATAGTGATAATTTTCCTTCTTTATTTATACTTATTGCTTTTATTTCTTTTTCTTTTCTAAAGAGTGTAGCTAATGATTCCAGAAATATATTGAATAGGAATGGTGATAGAGCACATCCCTGTCTTATGCCAGATTTGAGATTAAAATACTTCAGTTTTTCCCCATTTAGAATTATGTTAGCTGTTGGATTGTAATAGATGGCTTCTATCAGTTTCACATAGAGGCCCTCTATTCCAAGTTTTTGCAGGACTTTGAACATGAATGAGCATTTGACTATGTCAAACGCCTTTTCGGCATCAATTGAGATGATCATGTGATTTTTGGCTTTGGCTGTATTGATATAGTGTATTACATTTATAGATTTGCATCCTTGCATCCCTGAGATGAATCCTACCTGGTCATGATGTATAATCTTCTTGATGATTTATTGTATTCCAGTGGTGAGTATTTTATTAAGAATTTTTGCGTCTAGAATTCAGTGGTGAATCCGTCAAGTCATGGGCTTTTCTTTGGCGGTAGAATTTTTATTCCATTTTGTGTTTCATTGGCTGCTATTGGGTTATTGAGAGTTCTTCTATCTCCTTGATTCAGTTTGGGTAATTTGTACCTTTCTAGGAATCCGTCCATTTCATCTGTGTCTTCATTTCTGTGAGAGTAAAGATTCTCAAAGTAGCTATTTATGATCCTCTGAACTTCTGCTGGGTCCGTAGTAATTTCATCCTTTTCATTCCTTATTGCTTGAATTTAGTCCATTCTTTCCTCTTTTTGATGAGGTTAGCTAGGGGCTTATCAATCTTACTTAATCTTCCAAAGAACCACCTTTTTGATTCCTTAATTCTTTGTATTGTTTTCTTTGTCTCAATTGAATTAATTTCTGCTTTAACCTTCACAATTTCCTCTCATGAGTTTTTATTTCATTTGCTCTTCCGTTTCTAATCGGTTTAGGTCTTGCATGAGAGTATTTATTTGTTCACGTTCTGTCTTCTTAATGTGTGCCCTGACAGCTATAAATTTCCCTCTACGAACTGCTTTCATTGCATCCCATAAATTCCAGTAAGTTGTGTTTGAATTTTCATTAATTGTAGATATTGTTTAATTTCTTGCTTAATTCCATCTGTAACCCACTGTTGTTGAGAAGGTTGGTGTTTAATTTCCATGCATTTCTGGAGTTCTTGTGGTTTTCTTGTAATTTATTTCCAGTTTCATTGCACTGTGGTCAGATAATATGCATGGGATAATTTCTGTTTTCTTGCATGTACTCAAGCATGACCTATGGACTAATATGTGGTCTATTTTAGAAAATGTCCCATGTGCAGCCGGAAAAAAATGTGTATTCTGAAGTGATTGGTTGGAACACTCTGTGTATGTCCAATAAGTCCCGTTGTTCCAGGTTCGGTTTAGTTCTGCTACTTCTTTGCTAATTTTTTTTTTGTCTGCTTGACTTATCTTTTTGGGACAAAGGGTTGTTAAGGTCTCCTGTTAAGATTGTGGTATTGGCCGGGCGTGGTGGCTCACGCCTGTAATCCCAGCACTTGGGAGGCTGAGGCAGGAGGATCAAGAGTTCAAGGCCAGCCTGGGCTACAAAAGTGAGCTCAAGGCCAGCCTGAATCAAGGCCAGCCTGAACTGCATAGTGAGACCCTGTCTCAAAAAGACAAAAAAAAAAAAAAAAAAAAAAAAAAAACAAAAT
>PVJA010027444.1:0-15202 GCA_004027025.1 Myocastor coypus
ACTATTGTGAGGACAATATGCAATGTGTCAACTTTTAAAATAAGAAAGGGGAAAAGAAAAAAAAGTAATGTTGATTGAATGTGTGAATGTTTAATTGTTTGATCAATCTTATATACCTATATGTATTAATCTAAACTGATCTGATGATGAAAATATGTAATATAACCATTGTTAAATTTATACAATAAAAATATTAAATTTAAAAAAGGGGGAAAAATAAGGTTAATTACTTCCAACACACAATGGTTCTCCAAAAAGTAGAAGTAGGGAATAGAAAGCAATCAAACATGAAGGAAGACCAAAACCTTCAGTGCACACATTAAATCTAGTCTAGGGTCCGGGTCTGATACAAGTTGTGGCCAGATGTGAGCCCACCTCTGTGGCATTGCTGTCCACAGCCCTCAGGGTCTCTGTCTTGGGGTAGACCCCCTCACTGGCTTTGGTAGCTCCAACTTCCTGGGCTCACCACTGTACTTTTGGCTTCACTCTTGCAGGTTTATGTATTGCCCTCTCAGGGACACACTGCCTGACCCTGCATAGCACAATGCTCATGGTCTTTTATCCAGCTGCCATTAAAGTCCAACTAACACCTCAGCCTGGTCTATTTACAAATAGCCTTCTGGTCCTCTGAACTCAACTAGCACCTTCCACCAAGCACAGTTTGTGGCTCTCTAGGGCTTCTCTAACTGGCATCTCCAATCCTTTCAAAACTCTTCCCGTGAACAAGTTCCAGGGGCTTCTAAATCACATGATCATGCAAGTCACAGCTATGGCCACTCTTCTGTGATACAATAATCTACCTTAGCCCATTTCCCGTTCCTGAGACATGATTCCTGGTACCCACAATTTAAAGGAGGAGAGATTTATTTTGGTTCACAGTTTCAGTACATGGTGAGCTGGCTCCAAGGCAGGGACAGGGGCTTGAAGGAAAAGCTGCTTATGGCATCCAGGAACAGAGACAGAGAGAGTCTTTCTGGACTGTGCCCCCAGTGACCTGCCTCTAACCAGGCCCCACCTCCTGAAAGCAAATCAGCTATGAGTCATCAGACTGGTCCACTGATAAGTTAGTGCCCTCATGACCCACTGACTTTCCAAACATATAAGGTTCTGGGAGAACACTTTAGATCTAAACCACAACAGAAGGCATTCCCACTAAGGGATTTATGGCATAACAGGACAATGGGATGCGTCACAAAATGTAAAAGCCAGGAGTCCTGAATAGAGTTGAATGACAGCGTTCAGCCCTAAAATTCCATTTTGTGTTTGTATGAGAAAAAGGTTGAAGTCCTTAGGGTTTCTCAGAAATGATTTTTGGTCTGGGTTCCGAAACTTTAAAGGTTCCATTCTATAGGTGCTGCAAATAAGGGACTTGTGGAGCCTGAGGTGCTGGATGCTTTTGCAAACTATAGGGAGGATTCATGCATCAGTGTGGACCTCTTACCATCCTGGGCCTTACCAGGAATGATGAATTGTCAAGTTTGCTGAATTATCTGCTTGCAGTGAAACTTCCTAGACAGTTATCCGGCTCTCATTTCATTCAATAATGGCTGAACAAGGGGAAGGAGGGGAAGGAGAGAAATTCGTGGATAACGAGAGGACATTTAACAACTGTCACCAAGAAAGGGACTTTTGAAAAATTTAGAAGGGCATGTGGTAAGTGATGTACACTGTGATTTCCTTCGGCAGTCTTCTTTGCAAAGGTTGCCAGTAAACTTTTTTATTGCCCCACTGCCACAGAGAATAAATGTGCATATCTGCGTATGTGTGTGACTGCCAGTTGCCAAGCAGCTTAGCAAAGCACACTGTATCTGGATGAGTTTGGAGGCAGCAGCTAGGGGTCTACATCTGGTCCCTCCACCCTTCTTCTCCAGAACTCTTTCCCTTCCCCTCTGCTCCCAAATACCATGAGCTAAGCATCTGTGCTCTACCATATCCTGCCGATGCAATGTTCTGCCTTGGAGCTGACTAACCATGAATTGAGGCCTCTGAAACGCAGAGTCAAATGAACCCTCTTTTCCTTTCAATTGTGCTCTCAGAGATTGTGTCACAGGACAGGAAAGTTGACTAATACAGTGTGTGTGTGTGTGTGTGTGTGTGTGTGTGTGTGTGTGTGTGTGTAGTGATGGTGTGATGCATTAAGCCTGACTGTAATTCAACAGCAGCACAGCCATGAAAGTCTGACAGTTTTGGGTCACATGATCAAACAGCTCAGTCTTGTTAGTGTGTGAAGCACACTCTAAACCATGGTAAGATGTGAACAAACAGAAGTGGGCAGCGCAGTTATGAATGGCTACTATTATTGAGGTAAGAATTTTGACTTGTGCACCCAGAGTTCAAAATAATTTACAAGTACCCGGGTTTAACATTTTATGAGGTTCTGGGGGGGGGGACTAAAAAAGAACTAGAGTCCCTTGGTAAAGGTGGCTAACTGTCCTCACATGCCCTTTAGAAGAGAAGCTGCCAACACTGGTGTGACTGTGGAATGAGACCAAAAGGGGGAGAATTTGGTTTAGTATCAAGACAAATATTACTGCTTAAAAAATCCGCCATATCTCTATGTGATGTTGCCATGGAAAGAGCTATTTTCATCAGACGTCAAAGCAGGAAGCCACATAAAACAGAGAGAAATGGCCAGAGTGGGGTCTTGAAATATCCTCAGACTGCTCTATTTAGCAACACTTCAAGAGACAGCAGTTTCTTTGTGCTTATGTGATAGGAATGAGAAAAATGAAGGGTCTCTATGACCTATTTCTTCCATTTTCCCATTGAATGCGAAAACATGCCTAGAATCCATGGAATGAAGAAGATATTCCAAGTGAATAACAATTCACTGAATGAAGAGTGGTCCCCAGAGGGCTTGTCTGTGAGTTGACATTGATCACTGCCTATCTGGCACCACCACCATCTTTCACTGATGTGGCATAGCTCATTTCCTTCCTGTTGAATGTGTTCATTACAGGTACTTAATCCATTGTGTTTGATCTTTTAAGGGGAATGTTATGCTCCAGTAAAGTCAGGAAGACTAGAATGAGGACATACGTGACTTTCCAACAAGAACATGTTTCAAAAAAGAAGCATATTTGCAATATTGCAAAAAAGAAAGCATAGTCAGAACTTGCAGAAGGTTATTAGAGCCACCTTAGGTATCTGATAAAATTATCAGTACCTGGGTGAGTGTTAGAGTTATGGACTGGAATAGGAATTGGTAGTCTTGGGTTGCTGGAAGCTGAAGGCTCCTGTCAAATGTACCAGAAACCAGGGAAGTAAATAATATTTTACTTGCATGTCTGGCTCCTCTGTGGCATGTGGTCAGAACCTTAAAGTTGACACTGTCTCTGTGGCTGAAGAAGGGAGGGTTGGCAATGTGGGGCAGCAGAAGGCTAAGATATTAGGTCTTGTGTTTTCTGAACAGTCGTGGGGAAAACAGCTTGTAAAGTCCAAGTAGTGAAGCACCCATTTCAGAGAGAGGCAGATATGGAGCCAGTGCGTTGCTCTGGGTAACCTCTTGACTAGTCATGTTATTAAACATGAACTAGAAGGGCAAAGTGTACATATGAAAACTTGATTGAAAGCAATGCAGTTTAGTGTGGGAAAGTGGGATGTGATTACTTTTTCATGGCTGGCGACATTTCTTCGTAAATCTTGGCTTAAGACTTCAACTGTTGGGAGCCGCAGGAAGCCAGGAAATTGATTAAGTGTGTGTAGAGGGGACTAGGCCTCAGTACATAAAGCAAACAAGCTACCCCAGTACTGAGAAAAACATCCTGTCTGGTTCAGGCCAGCTATTAGTCACTAAGCAACCTTGTGTCATGTGGTACAAGCTTTGCAAAAGTATAAATAAAGGACTGCTTTTGTGTGAGTGGAGTTAGTCTTGCCCATCAGACTGGTGACCTCGTAGCCCAACTTTTCGTCTTCTTGTCTATCTTTCTCATTCCTACCACCGTGTCTCCCCAGGGTGGAACCATTCATAGTAAGACCAATGGATCCATGCAGTCAACCATCTGGGTTTTGTTTCTCTGGGGAGGAGGTGGTCAGGGGAAGTACTGGTGCTGCTTGAGAACACATGTAATGTTGGCATGACATCCAATTTAGTTCAGCACATTTATTTTGTGCCTACTATGTTTGAGGCAAAATGCATGTTCTGAGAACATGAAGAATAACAGCTTATAGTGCACCTCCCAAAGAACTTGCAATCTATTGGCACAGGTCTGTCTGCAGCTGACTGGGATCAATACAAGATTCCTAAGACAATGGTGGGAGTTGCTGGGCTGTGCATTTTGTTAATATTTGATCTTAATTAGCCCTCAAAGAAATTCTGTTTGCTGGTGAAATTATGGACCTTGTGTTTTCAGGTGAGAAACCAAGGCTCAAAGAGGCTAAACTCTTTCTTAAACACTCATAGCCAGTGAGTATTGGAGCTGAGATTTGAAAAGCAGGCAGTCTGACTTCAAGACCTCTTTTGGTTGTTATCTCCTGTCATGGGTCCACACAAGGTCCAGACAAGCTATAGAAAGGTAGCAACTTGGTCCCTAACCATGAACAATGAATGACTGGGCAGCCCAGAGAATGAGTATGGGTGGGGGTATATGCACTGAGTAGAGGGACAACCTCTGCAGGGGTTTGAACATGTGCAGAGTCTGCGTGATCCCCATACAGACTGTGCTAGTGAAAGGGGATGAGAAATCATCAACTCATCTTTCCAACAAATATTGAAGGGCCAATCACTGGCTGAGACATTGACCCTCTACTGGTGGCTAAAACTAGATAGAGCTCTCCCCTTATGGAGACAGCTTTGAACCAGAATGTGAAGCAGTCTTTGGATGTACCAGAAACTAGGTGTGTGGCAGCCTTGATATGCTGAGGCATCTGAGTGCCATCTGAAGTAGATGGTGGGATTGGCCTGTCTGCCATAGTGACACTCCAGCTGTGATCTAAAGACCAGGGTTGGGCCAACCATACAAGGATGGGAGAACAGCCAGGGCAAGAAAAGCCTTATGGCAGGAATACCAATCTAAGGATGGAGTCCCCACGAGGCCTCCCTGCTTGTGCCTTTGTGTTGGTCAGGTGCCCATCCCAGGGTCCTGCTGTGTGGTACCTCCTAGAGGCTTGTGCAGGAGGATCCTGTCTTGGAAATCCTCTTGAATTACCAGTTACATAAGGAGCACTTGCACGTTGGGCTTTCCAGGTAGATGGGCAGCGTGGCATGATTCTGAGGCTGTTGTTCCATGGTGCTTGTTCTGCTCCAGCCCATCCTCATTTGAGTAGAACTGTGAGTAATTGCTACCTTTTAGTCAAATGACACTCACTGCATTCGTTCCTTCTTTGTTTTCACTGTGGCCATGAAAAATAAGATTCTATTAATAGCCTCCTACAAGTTCCCTTTCTAAAGCTAAGTGAAAGGAAGTTTTTATTAAAATCATTTCATGGTGGTCCACTCACCTCCACGAATTGCATGTGATATCCTTTGGCATCCACCAACTCTGCTCTCAGAAAGGAATGATTCTTGGAATGAATTTGTAAATATTCAGCAGGGAGAGGAAATCATGGAAAGGCATAGTCTGTTCAATTGTTTTCTATCTGACAAGGAAAACTCAGAAGCTATAAGAAAACAGTGAGAAGCAACCAAGTCAAGTCACACCTCTCTTCCAGCCTCTGGCCTTGTGCCTCCATGTTACCCGCAGCTCTATACCCCTAAGTTACTTTTTACCTTGCTGTCTAGCTCACAGCAGTCATGTGACCAAGACCTGGTGATCACAGGCTCCAATCTCAATATATCTCTCAGCCATTTCCTGTGCACCCTGGATGGGCAGCTAGCAAGCCTCAGACCATGTCCTTCTGCTGGGAAGTTGAGGAAGAGAAGTCCCCATTGTCTTCCAGATAGGTTGGGAAGACACAGGCTATAGCTGCTATTGATCATCTTGAAAAAAGCAGCATTGTGAGATGGATTGACAGTCATGTGTCCCTTTGCAATGGGCATGTGCTTTGGGGAATGCATCATTAGGTGACTTCATCAAGTGTGTACATCAAAAAAATGAGCTTTCTTAAACTAAGATAGCTATGAGGTCATTAAGTGACGTGATCTGAGAACACTGTTAACCTAAATGTTGTTGTGGGATGTATATCTGTGCATGATCCAGACAAACCAAAAGCCAGTAAAGTAGGTCATTATAATACAATTCAGTCTCTGAAGCTATTTTGAATTGAGTTTTTGTTTCTTTCAACTCAAAGACTTGCATTGAACACTTATCCATAATCTCTGCTGTGCTACTACCTGTAAACATCTGTAATAGTTTGTTTCTTTTCCTCATTCAAAAAAAAAATCCCTACTGAATGCCAGGCCTGACCCCTCCTTGTAGCGTTCAATGTCCCACGTCCATGTCTCACCCATCTATTTTTTGCTTTTGCCCTTCTCCATGGAGTCATTGAACAAGGTCTGGAGAAACTTTCTCATTTCCCCTGGGTAAGGACTTAGTTCTAGAAATCTTCTCTCTTTTCTTAAATCAAAATTCATCTAATGAGAAGGGTGATGTGACCAATTTTTGTCAATGAGGTATAAGGAGAAATCTACTTGGTAGAGAGGGCACTTGTGGGAATAAGAACAGAATTGGAAAACCCTGATGCAAGGAACCATAGTAAGACAACATTATAGTAAATATGCATGGGGAAACTCTGATATGCTTGATGTCATTAAATGATGATATTAAGTTACTGTTAGTAACTCATATGTAAAATCATAAACCTCCTTGTCATTTAACACTTTGTATTGGGTTCTGTGTTGGTCACAACAAGAAAGATTCTAACAGGTGGGTATAATAAATATTTACTTGTACATATTTAGTTTCTCCAGGCAGATAATTCATCCCATCAGAGGTGCCTCTGTAGAGTAAGGGTAACATGTCCCACCTCTGGGCCTTTGGAGGCTAAGCTTGGACACTGGGGTGACTTGGTTCCAGGGACCTTACAGATGATAACTAAATTTACTTCAGTATGAAAAGAATTGGAAAGCTAATTTATTAGTTTGTGTTTGAAATTTAACCACTGTGTAGACATTCTTCCCCTGTGCATTAGCCATCATGTGAAGCCACTGATAGCTAGAAGGCACGGGGTGAGGGTGGAGTGGAACCATGCCTACTGGACTTAGTTCTCAGCTGTGTCATGGCACTGGCTCATGTTCCCCAGCCCCACTGGACTGAAGCCTTGATAATCACCATCAGAACATGGCTCTCCAGTCTCTGCTTGCTTTCTTTTTCCTCCAGGCCTTCACATGTCCTGTTATCTCTTTCCGGGAGACTTTCCACAGCTAAACATACTCACCTGGTTGACTTCTGTTTTGTCAAATAGCAGTTTAGGGGCCCCTTTTTTGGGAAAATCTCCTGACCTGCCCTCATCTCAGGCTATATCAGTCTCTCAGATTTTTCTAAAGCCTTTGTGTTGACCACAGTGTTTCATTTCTCCCACGCAACTATAACTGCTCTTTGACCTCTGTCTCCTGCTCACCTATGAGCTCTTTGGAGGGCAGGGAGTGAATCTGTCTGGATTCCTCTCATATCCTGGTCTCCAGGGCTTTCCTTGTCCTGGATGCAGCCATGCTTGTCAAGCATGAATGTCTGTTTGTGAAGATACACACTGAGCCTCCACTTCCTACCCCTCCACCTTACTTAGATGAGTGTGACCCCTCATAATTCTGTCTTTGCGGATCAGTGCAAAACTTACCTGAAGTTTCCATTTCTTCTGAAATTACTTAAGTTCCCTTAGTTGAGAATTTCAGGCTATGTTCAAGCAGTCTGGGCCTCCTGGTTTGGATGCAGGTAGACCTGCAATTAAAAGCCTTCCTTTATCACTTTCTATGTGTCCCACTCTAATTTATGCTGCTATACCAATATACCTGAGACCAAGGAATTTAGAAGGAAAAGATGTTGTTTTAGTGACCAATTCTAGGCAATGAGAAGTAAAAGATCACAACCCCAGCATCCGCTCAATGTCTGGTAGGGATTTCTTGCTGCTTCATAGATTAACAGAGGGCACTGCATGGTAAGACCAACAGAGCTGGTGCACCAGACAGTGCTCATGCTTACAACCCAGCTATTGCCTTGACCCGTCAATCCACAAATGGGCAATGTTACTTCTCAAAGGTCCCACCTACAAATGCCATGAGCATAGAATTTGGGGAGTAACTTCTCAACAGAAGAAATTTGGAGGACAACTGCAAACCATGTCCCTATGGTATCACATTAGGAGCTTTACTTTCTCTGTGTGTAAGATAAAGCTGAGGCTGTCAACCTATCACTTAAGGTTTAGGTGAGAAATAAATGAAAAAATGCATATAACTGCTTTTATGCATCACCCCCAGTGGGATCAGTGTCTCCAGTTATTATTATGAAGCTTTGTGGTGGTCTGTGAATGGGCTCAAGAGGACAGTCATTGTTCCTAGAATCCAAAAGGGCTGACACTGGGTGCGTTTCATCACAGAGGGATGTGCTTCTACCTAGCATCTGCAATAATTATGTTTTTCCATAATTTTTTTAGAGTAAGAATGTCTGATTTCAGTTCAGGAATGTATGTTATGTTCTTTAAAAAGGCAATGTCAACAGAGTGCTGGGTGACAACCAGTCTCATGCCGACTTTTCAAATAAAAACAAAAAAAAAAGCCTTTCATGGAAAATATTTATAATGGATCTTATCCAAGGGAAGTCAATTCTGAGTTTCTTCCTAACCCAGGAGACAAGGAGGTCAAATCACTAGATGTAACAAGACTTTGGAATAAGCACTGGAAAAGCTGAAAGAAACAACCACTCTCTAGGGAGTATAGTCTGAGTGATTGCAGGGATGAAGCCAGATGGCAGGGTGCCAGGGTCCAGACTCTGCCTCCTCTTGGCACAGGTTGACAAATTGCAGTTTTCCTATCTGTAAAATGGGTTTAAAGGCAAATATCTCACTAATAAAAGAGATGTGAGGATTGGGTATACATAACACAGTGCCTATACAAAGTCTTCCACTTTCTCTTCCTACTGCTCTCCTCTTGGTCCTCCTCCTCCTATACTTAGCTTCCCCCTCCTTCTCCTTTTCTAATACTAGTATGACTCCTTCTACTGCTTCTAGTAATGCCTCTATTTCTGTTCCTTCTCCCCCTACTTCTATAGTTATTGTTACCATTATGGCAACTGTTTATATTACCATGCATTTCTGTTTTTACTTCTTCTGTTTTATTGTTTTCCCTATTATTTTTATTACTACAGCTATTTCTTCTGCCACTATTACTTGTTGAGTTAAACTGATGAGCTACTTTTATAAATAGGAAAAAGAACCTGTCTAAGATCAGAACTTTGCAAGGGAAGACACAGGTGCAGACACAGGCCTCCTAACTCACTCTCCCATGAACTTGCATTGCTGGGCCACTGTTATGGCAGACTAGTGGGAGAACACTCCTGGGAAGCTGAGTATATTGGAACAGACAAGATTTATTCACAGCTGGATGATGACCATCCTACAAGAAGTCAGTTAGTGTCAACGCTGAGAGAGCTTTGTATTATACATTTACAAATAACCATGGTAACCACATTACCTCACTTTGAAATTTTACAAAAAATGTCACAAGGTTTACATCTCCCAAGGGTTTGTTAGGACAGTTAAATTTTAGCTTACCTACAATTTGTTCTAACTGTATGTTTCTTAAGTTAACGATTTGTTCTCCTTTCATGGGTTTTATGGTTAAGAGGGGAAGAGATGAGTGAGTGAGTGAACTCATCTAAAGTTTAAATCACTTCTAAAATGGAGTTCTAAAGAAACAGAATGGGGTCTTTCTTGCCAGGTCACTACAAGATGCCACAGTAATTCATAGTCATGAAAACTAAAGGTGATGAACGTAATTAGACTTTCTGGTAATCAAACAAATACAACTGTAAGCAGAGATTTACTGAGTGTATCATAGTGAGCAAATCATAGAGCCAAATTTCTTGCCTGAAGATTGAGGATCACAAAGTGCTTATTTCATGGGGCTGTGAGGTTACCAAGGTCAGTATGGGCCAAGTGTTCATACCAGGTCCCGGCACACTAATGAACAAAAAAGACACTTGCTTGTCCTAGTCTCCTAATCCAGCTCTCTGGCTGCTACTTCTCTCTCCAACTCTCACTTTTCCTTACCTCATTCTTTGCTTATGTGGGTGTCACATGTAAGGCCACATACATATAGATATCACCAACCAACCCCCAACCATCTCTGCCTGCCTGTCTCTGTTTCTCTCCTTCCTTCCTTTCTAGTCTCTCCTTTTCCTCCCACTTTTTTTTCCTCTCTTCTCTAACACCCTCATTTGATTCTTAGTTTTGGTGTAACTAGCACTAAGAATACTGCCCAGGGAGGGCTTGTTTACATTAGTTGCATCTTAATACATGTTCATAAGGTCCTTGATGTTCAAAAAATCATCAGAAATTATGTTATTATAATAAGATACTTGAAGAATGCTATTGATAATGAAAAGTGACTGATTTAGCTCACAGTAAAAAAAAATGAGCTAGAAAGGTATAAAGTCTTTAATCAAGTGTCTTTCATCAGTTAGGTCTTTGGTAAGGGTCTAATTGTAGATGGTATCATGGTAAGAGTAGGAGAGAGTATATCACATCCAGAGGGATATCAAGGAGAAGGGCCAGGCTTGCTCCTTCATAACAGCTTTCTTGAAAGGACTAGCTCAGGGTTCTCGATATACCTGCCTTAATCCCTTCTTAAGGCATGCTCCCTGTGACCTAGGGACTTCTGATTAGGCCCCCATCCATTTCTGTTGCCTCACCAAAGACCTAATTTTCACACATGAATCTCTGGGGAAAAAAACTAACAGTATCCGAATCATGGCAGAGTTTGAGAGCTCAGGAACTGGAGCCTGATAGAATGTAAATACTGCACTGACATCACCATCTTTGTCCTTGGAATGTGACTTCACCTCTCTGAGCCTCAGATATCATATCTGTTATGAGATTTCCATGATTTAGTAAGGTGTGAAGTTTTTAACACAAGGCACGGCAGGTTGTAAGTGTAAAGTCAAAGGAAATGCCTCCTTACATCCTATTATAGACAACTGAATGAGGTAGAAATATTACAGGTAACCAGTCAGGGCTGGCCCCTGGGGAAAAATCAGTACCGGAAATGAGACTGCCCCACAGCTGTAGTGCATTCCTTGGAGGCCAGAACTAAAGACAGACGAATAAGTAGGCCTGCCTGCCTCCTCAAGGATAAGCAATAGATTATATATCTATACAGAGAGAGAGATAATATATATCTAGTGAGACTTCAATCAAGGTCCTAGTTCTTTCCATGTGACCTGCTTCCTCACTGGATCGACATTATCTAAATGGCTACACCTGTAACCTTATTGTTTGTTGACCATAGTTTTGTCCCAATTGTACCCACCTTATAAGTTTGCTCTATAAAACTTCCTCTGGAAAGTAGGGTCTGTGGCATCCCACTTATGCTGCTTCCATTTCTTCAAACACATTGATTTTTAAGATCTCTAACAGGTTAATCCTACTAAGACTAAGCTTAGCCCTACTAAGACTAAGCTTCTTGGTGTTTGACAGCCAAAGTTTAGAGACCAAAACTGGAAAGATAACTCGGCTAAGAGAACAGCCAGTATTTTTGCCCTGGCTCTCCAAGGTCAACAGAGACTCAGAACATTAAAAAAAATTCAAACAACCAAACAAAAAACCCTTTTCTATATGAAGTCAACTGTGCATTCATACACTTGGCAGACCAAGGGCAGGGTGTGTACAGGAGTTCCAAAGGAACAACAGGTATGCATTTAGAATTTTTAAAAAGCTTTATTTTGATTTTTCTTATAGAACTGGCCCAATTCAGAACAGTGGCACATGAGAAACCAGATTTGCAAATTTTGGAGGAAGTAAAAAGTGAACCATCAGGTGAGCCATGCACCCATTGGCTATGTGAGCTAAAGTTCCTGTGGCAATGAGATAGAGCAAGAATCAACTAGCATAGAAACAGTCCTCCTACCTCAGCCTCCCAGAGTTTTGGGATTACAGGTATGTACATAGCATGTAACTTTCTGCATTTTCTTGGGGCTTCCTACTGTAAAACTAGAGAACAGCAGATTGGCACTTTTCAGAAAAACTTACAAAATCTTTATGTTTGAATTGTTAGGGGACATTTTAACCATTTGAAAATATTCACTGAAAAAGTTCCACTAAGAAAATTACTTTCTTAGCCGGGCGTGGTGGCTCACGCCTGTAATCCCAGCACTTGGGAGGCTGAGGCAGGAGGATCGGTGTGAGTTCAAGACCAGCCTGGGCTACAAAAGTGAGCTCAAGGCCAGCCTCAACTGCATAGTGAGACCCTGTCTCAAAAAGACAAAAAAAAAAAAAAAAAGAAAATTACTTTCTTTTTTTAAGAATTTAAGAACCACTAATCTTGACAGTAAGAATTCCACAGCTCTTCTTTCTCCCTGGCTGCTAGAAGCTCATTGCTAAATTTGATATCACTCACAGCCTCTGTGGTGTCTGTACTCCCTTGCCCCTATTTGAATTAGTTATCCTATTATTTAATTAACCACACTGTACTCTTCTTGTAGCCCCCCCAAGAAATGCTTCTGAGAAAGGGTAGGATGCCACCAGAGCTGTTCCCCCCTGATTCCTCTCACTCCCTTCTCACCTTGAGGGTTAGTGAATGGAACAGTCCCTGCCACAGAACCGACACCTATTTGGTGCCTGATTATGTTGACTATGTTGTGTCTCCTTTGTTTTGTTCATCCTTGGTTGTGTGGATTAGGAAGCAACATGAGCCAAGATAACAAGGAATAATAATCTGGTTTCATGGATGGAAACCTTTTATTTAGCATTTGGCTTGGCCCATCGGGTGTTTTATGAGATGATGTAACAAAGCTGAGGTTCACCTTTTTTGTTACATTTTTTCTGTTTAGTTATTTTCATGGGAGACAGTTGCATTACTATTTTTAACCCATTTCAGAATGGTAACATATGTTTACAAAAAGAGCGAGGGCTAGTGGTACTTATCTGAGGTCCCAACACTTGGAACACAAAGACAGAAGAATTGCCACAAGTTCAAGGCCAGCCTAGACTAGACAGTATGACCCTATTTCAAGCACCCCAAAACAGAACAAAATAAACTAGCTGCACAAAAAACAAGAGATCATTCTGGACCTACAGGAAGCATCCGATACTGTAGTCATGCCAGAGGCCCACTAGAGGAACACCAATTTCGTTTTATTTTTTATATGCTCTAAACAGAAAATTGCCTGGTGCTAGAAGGCTAACTTTGAATGCATTGAACTTTCTAAGCATATTACATTTTTGCTTTTAAGAGATAACTTCCTAAGGGTGTGTTTTATGTGCTCTGATAGCCCAGACATAAACTAACATTGTGTACATGTTTATATGTGTATGATGGGTGTTGGTGCCATAGACCAAGGGTTTTCTAAGTTCTGCTCAGTATAGCAAGGTCCCATGGGGTCTTGGAGCAGTCCCTGGCTCTGTGCAAATACTGATGAGGGTTCAATGTATGTTCAATTGCATCAATAGAAAATGAATGCTTATAATCCCAGCTCTTGGGAAACTATAAACAGACCAGCCCCAGATCCTTAAAGTGGCATTAGGTCCTCACACTTGAATAAGTCCTGCAGAGTCCAGTGAAGAATCAATGCAGGCCACATGTGCCACAGTCATGGAGATAAATACAAGTGGATGAAATCAATTTTAGCAGCATTTAGTTACATATATCCAAACATTATCATTTCAGAAGGTAATATAAACTTACTTAAGATACTCATTTTTTTGTTGTTGTTGTTCCTGTGAGTGTCTAAAACCTGGGGTGAAGGGGCAGAGCACAGGCTGAATGTGCACCAGACCATCTGGGTTCAATTCCCACTTCTGTGAAAGAAAACAAAAGAAAAAAAGGAAGGGAAAGAAAGCAGGAAAAAAAAAAAAAAAAGTTAAGGCCTGCTAGGCATTTTTCACTAACAACACATCTCAGTTCTGATAAGTTTCTTCTTGTTCTATTTCTCCATTTCTCTAGATTTCTGAATGAAAGATGTGAACCAAATCTTTGGCCATCTGTGGGTTTTCTGTGTCCTGTTGGCTCTGTGCATTTGGCCCTTCGCGTTCCACTTGCTTAGTGTGGCTTTCTCCACCTGAACTTTCATTTAACTTCTCAACTCCCATCAAGTGGGTCTGTCATCATTTCTGTGTCTCTTATCTCTGCTCTCATGTCTTCTGTTTTTCACTTAAGTGTGTTTCAAATACAGCATTAGGTCTGCTGTGTTGTGATTATTTGCTTATAGGTCTTCTCCCTTAGGGCATTAGACATGTAGACAAGAGTATGCCATGGCCTCGTCTATGACTCACCATACTGTCTGCATAAGTGAACCGGGGGAAGGTGCTACTGTGTTGGGATGCTCCATTTTCCCTTCTTCTATAGGCAGGATCATGCTCAGACATCAAAAGTCTGAGCAAGATCTGAATGGCAAAGTTGAACTTTCTGGATCAGCTAACATGCACTTTTTGTCCCTTGTACCTGCATTCTCATCCCGCTTCCTCTCCGTACCACATCTACATTCTGATCGTTTGTCCAAGAGCAACTTGGGCAAAACATCAAAGGCAATGAAACAAGAGTGAGCTAACAAGCTATCCTCTGAGAATCTACCCAAAAGCTTTGAAATTAGTGTGCCACTGAGCTGTTTTCACTCTCACATTTATTGCACGGCGATAACAGCAGAAATCTGAGCATAACCTAAGTGTCCATCAGCATATAAATGGGTTTAAAAAATTCCATGAATATCACTTAGCCTTAAAAAAAGGATAAGTAGCTGGTAGGAAGTTTGTAGCTAAGTTCAAGGATGGAACTGTTAAGGACGCTGAGTGAAGTGAGCTGGGTGGAGAAAAATTATGTACCTGTAACCTAGAACAATTGGACCCATAGAAGCAGGGAGTACAGCAATTGTTACATAGCCTGGGGGAAAAGTGAGGTCAGTCAAATGGCACAAAATCTCAAAGACAGACTTTTTTTTTTTTCAGTTCTGTTCATAGTCTGATAGAGGATTAATAGACAATTGTACACTTCAAAATTACTGGTAGGAAATATCTTTATTTTATTTATTTATTTATTTATTTCTTGTTTCAGAACCTTTATGTGTTTATTCACTCATTTTTATGGCCGGCTCAGCCCGTCCCAAGTGCAGAGCTGGAGCAG
>PVJA010027444.1:15302-17802 GCA_004027025.1 Myocastor coypus
TTTTTTTTTTTTTTTTTTTTTTTTTTTTTTTTTTTTTTTTTTTTTTTGCTTTTTTTTTGAGACAGGGTCTCACTATGCAGTTGAGGCTGGCCTTAAGCTCACTTTTGTAGCCCAGGCTGGTCTCGAACTCACATCGATCGTCCTGCCTCAGCCTCCCGAGTGCTGGGATTACAGGCGTGCACCACCACGCCCAGCTAGTTGGATTTAATTATTCCACATTGTATACATAAATCATAACATCAACTTGTATCTCATTCCTTCATACAATTATTGACTACCAGTTTACAATAAATAAAATAAAAACCTTCTGCTATTTGGGGCAAGCCAGGCTGCAGTTCTTATCTACTAACAGTTATAATTGGTTGTAATAAAATCAGGAGGAGGCATTGACTCCAATAACAGACTTTAATGAATGAAGGTATTGCTCAGGTCTTTCAAACCACCTGAAATGATGATTCATAGTTCTGGTGACAATGGGTCATGCCTCTGAGAAGCGTGTCATTGTACAGATGAAAGAGCCCAGCTTGAAAGTCGGAGACACCTAGCTTCAATCCAAGTCCACCCCCTTTTGCTCTGTGACCCTGAGTAGCTAACAATCTCTCAGATCCTCAGTTTTCTGGGAACGAAAAATGAGAACGGAGCAGTTACTATACCAGGGCCATATTCTGAGGGTAAACTGAGATGCCAGTGTTCCAAGACCAGTATGGCCTTTCCTTTGGTGACGTTTGTACAACTCAGTCAAGGTTATGCAGAATGATCTGAATGTAGCACTGCTTAGTCTTAAGACTTCCAGGACTGAGTTAAGTCTCTGACTTGTTTCTACCAGATTCCATCTGGTTTTTGTGTTTGATGACATCTAGTGGTTGCATTAGGTAGGTGTCAAAGCTGAACGCAAAGCCTCCAGGTGTTGTGCCCTCTGTTCCAGCATCTGTTCATTCCTTTTATACCTTAGATGGTGACATATAAGTGGGATGCAGACTGTCCTAAATAATTATTTTAATATCCCACTTAGTATTATATGCAAATTGGTGGTCCTATTGACATTAGAACGGGGAAGTTTTGGTGCTCATTAGAACTAGCTCAGAGCCTTCAACTTACACCTGGGACCACTGTGTACTTGACCAGTGGGCATAACAGACACCAATCGAGGAATAATTCAACTTAAAATAATATAGAAAAATAAGTAACCTCATACAGGACTTTTTACAAAAGGTTGTATGTGAAGTGGGGAGGGGTTAGTCTCCAGGAAACAGAAAGATATAATCTGGACTATTGTAGTGATATAGAGATAGGATTGAAGACCAGTTGGTGTACCTAGAAGTGATGAATTATAGACAGAACCCAGGAAGGCCTGCCTTCTGTTGCTCGGGAATCTAGGAAAGCTGAGGCCTGAAGCTTTAGCGGGGAGCTCCGTCTGTGGATACACTGTCCTTGAATTATAGACAGAGCCCAGGGAGGGCTGCCTTTTATTGCCTGAGATTCCTGGAAAGCTGGGGCTCAAGGTTGCGGATGGTGGCTCTTCCCATGGATGCCCTGTTCCTTGTTTACCTGCTACGTGACACCAATGGTTGTCTCCTCCCCTGCTAAAAGTATTATTTGTTAGTATTAGTGTGAGCTACGTGCCTGGACATGTCTGGAATATGTTACGTCTATTAAAGTAGTGACATATACTCTTTAGCCATTTTTTTAATGCTAAATAAAAAGAAGATCTTTCTGAGGCTCTGGGCTCACTGAGGAAGAGAAATCTCCGTGAGTCCTCTGCAGCTACATTCATCGGGTCTTCTCATTGTTTCTTTTGGCACCGGACCAAAAATCTTACAACAGTGGACACTATTTAATCCCCCTCCTTCAAAATAACTAGGTTTCCACTGCCAGATACAGTTATGCCCTTTTTGGGTGAACCTCATTTCATTTCACTATAAATGAAACTGGAGTCTCTCCAGCGTGTATCTGTTCATGAATTACGCACTGTGTGTTTCCCACTTTATCCACAGTATTTTCATTAGAAAGCACATACATACATAGAAAAGTTAATGAAAGAAGCCAACTGAGCTAAGACTCTGATGGCCTCCTCTTGTACCCAGGCATCACTGGAGTCCTCCTGAATAATGGTCCTTTTCAAGGAGCACTGCTACTCCTTGTGTCCAGAGCCTTCCTGACCCTGATGCTCCGGCACACACTGTGCCGATCCCATCCTCTTGCCTCTCTTTCTTCCGTCTCACCCTCATTCCTCACTCCTCAAGAAAATCTGTATCCTTCAGTTTCAGAAAACCTTGGTTGTCCAAGAATGTAGGTTCCCATGAAGGTTAGTCTGGGAAAAGGAAGGTTTTCTGGCTGATTGCTCATACTATGATGCTTGTTAAAAAAAAAAAAAAAAAAAAGTACTGCTAGGCCCTGAACATGGCTCCACTCTGCTCAGAAAATACTCAAAGCCTGGTGATTCTGGAGGCCACATATTGCTTTTGAAGCATTTGGAGGCCAGAGTGACATTTGAATGAAA